>PVIW01000961.1:276367-361987 GCA_004026585.1 Noctilio leporinus
AAACAGCCTAAGTGCCCATCAGTGGATGATTGGATCAAAAAACTTTGGTACATTTACATAATGGAATTCTATATAGCAGAAAGAAAGAAGGAACTTGTACCCTTTGCAACAACATGGATGGAACTGGAGAGTATTATGCTTAGTGAAATAAGCCAGTCAGTGAAGGACAAATATCATATGATCTCACCCATTACGGGACGATAATGAGTGAAACTAACAACAAGCAAAACAGAACCAAGTATATGAATACAAGGAATAGGCCTTCAGTGGTCAGTGGGAATGGGGTTGTGGGGAGGGGGGAGGCAGAGGGAAAGAAGGGGAGCAGCTTAGACAAGAACCTAGTATAAAGGAACCATGGACATGGACAACAGGTGGGATTGACTTTGAGGGGAATGGGTGGGTGGGGAGGGGGACAGAGGGGAGCAAAAAGGGGATGGATGTAATACAACAACAATAAAATTAAAAGAAAAAAAAATTAAAAAAAAAAAAAGAAAAAAGAAATTCAGGGAAGGATAGAGTTTGGGTTCAGTCTTACAGCAAGTGGAATTGATTCTGATCCCAAAGTTCTGGGCCTCCTCTGGCCTGGGCTGGCTCCTGCTAATAATGATAACTGCAAACATTTAGTATGTTTCAGATGTTGTTCTAAGAGGAAGGCCCCTTAACCTGGGCTTCAGAATTCAGGGGGCCCATAAACTTAGATAAGAAAAATATGTATTTATTTTCACTAGACTTTAACCAAACTTGCCATTTCCTTCCATATGGATTGAAGTGTTAACAGTATCTGTGGCTTTGTCTCCAATAGAAATCACAGGTTTTCATATCAAATTGTGATTATTGCAGGAATCTCAAAATATTTATGCTCATAACTATTTCAAAATCATAGTTTTTAACCCACCATTAAATTACACTCTTGTTTCAGATACACCTGCAACATAGCTGCCATAGATTGGGTATCTCTGGGCCCAGTAGAGGGTCAGTGACTGAATGGTGAATCCAGTAACTCAGGCTTCTCCATTATTCTCTTGAATTCTCTATCTTTTGTTGTTTGCTAATCAATATGTTAGAGGTAAGTAAAAGACCAGTTTAATGAATGCTCTTATTCAACCTGAGCAACAGCACACCACTGTTGTTAGAAAAGGAGATATAACTTTAACCTGCCAGTCTTATTATTTAATGCTAATAAAACAATACCATATTATACATTTGCATTCTTTACATATTTTATACTATCTTCCATGTAATCTTCAGAATTTTGTTTTACACTTTAAAAACTATTATTCTGAGTAAGGGTCCAGAGATTTCATCGGATTGTCAATAGGGTTCATGGTACAAAAAGATAGGGACTAAAGCCCCTGCTCTAAAGGACTTAGAGCCAGTGAGTCAGGGATTCTGAAGTTGTCCCAGTTTCTTTTCCCTTGGCTCCCCCGGCCCCTACCCAGTACCCCCCTTTCCTTCAGCAATCACACCCCCCCTTAGTTCATGTCCCATGGGTTATGCATATAAGTTCTATGGCATCACCCTTTCCTATATTATTAACTTCCCCCTCTTTTGCACACACCAGTTACACTTCTTAATCCCTGAATCATTTCCCCATTTCTTCCCCTTTCCCCTCCTAGCTGATACCCCTCCAAATGATCCCCATACTTGTGAGATCCTGTTCCTATTCTGGTTGTTTGCTTAGTTTGTTTTTAGTTTTGGGTTTTTTTTTTGTTTGTTTGTTTGTTTTGTTTTTAGATTTTATTATTTTTAGAGAGAAGGGAGGGAGGAAGAAAGGGAGGGAAATGTCAATGTGTGGTTGCCTTTCACCTGCCTCCAGCTACAGACCTGGCTAGAGACCTGGCTTGTGCCCTGGCTGGGAATCAAACCAGCGACATTTGGTTCGCAGGTCAGGGCTGTTTTTAATTTTTTAAGGTTCTGTTATGATAGTTGAGCTATGCTACTTCGCTCACTGTTTACTTTCCAGCCGCCCTTTTAAAAACATTTTTTAAATGTTTATTACGGTTGTCCCAATTGTTCCCCCATTGCGCTCCACTGTTCAGCCCCTCCCCCCTTTTAAAAATTCAATCACCCCCCCCCTTTTAAACATATTTTAGGTTTGTTTGTTTTTTTTCTCTTTTTCTTTTCTTTTTTTAAAAGATTTTATTATTTCCAGAGCGAGAGGAAGGGAGAGAGGCAGAGAGGGAGAGAAACATCAATGTATGGTTGCTTTTCACCTGCCTCTATTCAGCCCCTTTTTGAGGAGCCCATTTTCTCAAGGTCCGGCCTTATAAGGACAGTTTGGGGCGGGTCCCCAGGCCAGCTCTGAGCTCACATGGGTCACACACCAATGACACAGCCCCGGGGTCCAGCAGCCCAGTAGCCATGGGATTCCTGAAGGGTGCGTACCTGGCAGGCAGGAGGTGGGCCAATGACAATCTCAGAGCCACACCTGGCCAACTACGTAAACCCAGGTATGCCGATGGCTCCGCCCAGTGCCCAGCCCGGCCCCTCCTTCAGTCCTGGGCTCTGGGAGCGGAAATTCCTGCGCTGGCGGGACAGACCCGGTGCCGATCCTATCCGGCGGACTCCGCCATGGACCCGGTAGACACCTGGACCCCCGGGAAGGTGGCAAACTGGCTGAGAGGTGCGCGGGGCCGGGGCAGAATTGGTCTTGAGCGGCGTTAGAACGGGGAAGGTAAAGGAAAAGGGGCCTGCTGAGGCTGTCAGTTGGTTAGTCTCTATTTATTAGCGTCTACCCTGCGTGTGATACTGTTCTAGGCAGAGCTGAGCCCCGGAGGCCTGAGGAACCAAAAGGGGTCCCCCATTGCCTCCAGCAGCCCAAGAGACTGCCAGGCTGATGATGGGGACGCGGTGGGTGTAAGGAAAACAGAGGGAGCGGCCCCAGCGCAGCCCTCGCCCACTACATCTCCTGAATCTTCCCCTTCGACCCAGGGCGTAGAAAGCTGTTATTAAACCCACTTTTTAGAAGCGGAAACTGACACTTTGAGCCGGGAAGTGATTTGCTCAGGCTTTGGAATAGAACCGGCCTTTTTCCCCTTCTCCCCACTGATGCTCCTAATGTGTGAAGCTGAGGTGGTTGGCACAGCCCCTCCCACCTCAGGGCCCATCTCCCAGGGAGATGCCCCCCTGGCTCAACGAGCCTAGATGGGTGGGAAAGGGCCCAGACTGCCGACAGACTCAGAGAAGTGAAGACTTCTGTCATGCTGGTGGGAGGGGAAGGTGAGTCAGGAGGTTTCTCCTAGAGGGGGGGAGGGGGGGTGGAGAGGGCAGGAATTCACTAGAGTCAGGTTCATGATGACCAGCCCTCATGAAAGCAGGGATCCAGGGTTGAATTCAGACTCACAGACTGGGGCCCTTTAGGCCCAGTGCCTCCACTCGCCAGTTCTGAGACCGTAGGTCTCAGTTTCCCTATCCACTAAGTGAGAATGGCAACTCAGGTGTCATGAAGGGTATAGAATGAGACAATCATGGCTTCTGCCTAGGATGTATAGCTCAATGTCTATTGGGAGATAGCACTGCACATTTACTGTACATGGAAAAGAAGTTGCTCAAGGGCCTAGAGCCATGGAGTAGCAGGTTTATGAACTCCTGGTCAGTACTCTTAATGTCACATGGGGAACAAGGGAGAGCTGTTGATCACCCACAGGTTCTCCAGAGAAGGAACCTGGCTTGCTTGGAATGGCAGGAATTCCTTCAAAGAGCAAGCCAACTGTTACCCTTTATTTGTGTCAGTTTTCCCATTTGTAAAATGGAAATAACTGTAGTCTCTACCTTCTAAATTTTGGTGAGGATCAAATGTCTCAATATGTTTAAAGCCCTTAAAATGTTGCTCAGTTCACAGTAAGCAGTCAATAGATATTTTTCTTATTTTTGAGGGTCTACCTCGTGCCAGGTAGGGGCTGGAATTAGAGATGAATGGTTATTTAGGGCCCAGTCCTCGAAGAGCTCTTGATAAAGGGAGAGACTGATGTTCAGTTGCAGGGGTTTCTGGAGGCACAGGAGGCGGTGGGAGCAGAGGAGGCCCACGACCCAGCCTGGGGAGTTGTGGAATGATTCCTGGAGGGAGTCAGAAGAAAAAGGGACTGAAGAGCAGCCCAGGCAGGAGTAGCACCTGCAAGAACCCTGAGACAAAAGAACATTCCAGGAGCTGCAGGGAGGGCACCCTCTGGATCTGAAGCGTTGAGGTTGAGGATAGACTATGTCAAGTGATGAGACTGGAGAGGCAGGGGGCAGTCTGATCACACCAGGCCTTAAAGACCATGGTAAAGAGCCTGGTGATAATAGTACAGTGGCTGTTACTGTCAACCACAAACCAAGAAATGGACCAAGTGTTTGACATGTATCATGCCATTTACACATGATTAGAAGTTAGGTGCTTTTATTATCACCATTTACAAATGAGGAAACTGAGGCACAGAGCAATTAAATTACTAGCTCAAGCCCTGGCTGAGTAGCTCAGTTGGTTGGAGCATTGTCTCATACAGCAAAAGGATGTGCATTCGATCTCTGATAGGAGCTCATCCACGGAAACAACTGATCAATGTCTCTCCCCACCCCTCCCATCTCCTCTTCCCTTCTCTCTAAAATCAATAAATATATATCCTTGGGTGGGATTTTTTTTTCCCCAATGTATGGTTGTGTTTCACCTGCCTCCAGCCACAGACCTGACTGGAGACCTCATTTGCAACCTGGTTATGTGCCCTGGCTGGGGAATCGAACCTGCGACCTTTGGGTTCACAGGCTGGCGCCTTATCCACTGTGCTACCAGCCAGGGCCTGAGGTTTTTGGGTTTTTTTTTTTTAATTGTATGGTTGCCTTTCACCTGCCTCCAGCTGAGGGTCTGGCTGGAGACCTGGTTTGGCAACCTGGGCATGTGTCCTGACTGGAAATACGAACCAGTGACCCCTGGGTTCGCAGGCCAGTGCTCAATCCACTGAGCCACACCAGCCAGGGCTGAGATTTTTTTTTTTTTTTTTTTTAAATTACTTACTCAAGTGCTGGCACTCAGGTTTCCCTGACTCCAAAGCCCCAACAATGCTTTTAATTCCTATTCAGTAGACAAACCAGCATCAGAAGGATTTGTTAAAATGTAAACTGCTGGGCCCCACCCCTGAGTTATTTAGCAGGTGTAAAATGAGTCAAACTTTGTTTTTGTAACTAGCTCTCCAGTGAGTCTGCTGTGGGTGGTCTGGGACCACCCTCTGAGAGCCACTGCCCTAAACCACACTACTTCTCAACTTAGTAACCTCATCTATGAAATGGGCGGAACACAGCCTAGGTCCCAGGGTTGCTGTCAGGAACAGATGGGAGTGAAGAAATGGCCAGAAAGTCCGTGACACCCCTGGCTCCCCCACGCTGACCCCCTGCTGTCCCTCCAGGCCTCGATGATTCCCTGCAGGACTACCGCTTTGAGGACTGGCAGCTGCCTGGCAAGTACCTGCTCCAGCTCTGTCCCCGTAGTCTTGAGGCTCTGACCGTGCGGCCTCTGGGCCACCAGGAGCTCATCCTGGAAGGAGTGGAACAACTCCGGGCCCTGGTGAGTGAACGGTGGCCACATTGGTTGCAGCTCCCACCCACCTGGAGGTGTCTGGTGCGCTGGCTACTGCCAGGGAGATAACCTGCTCCCTCTCTGGCGCAGGGCTCCGGACTGCAGACAGAGAACCTGCAGAGCCTGACGGAGGGGCTCCTGGAGGGAACCCATGTTTTCCAGAGCTTAGTCCAAGGCCGCCTGGGGGACTGTGGCGAGCCCCCTGTCGATGTCCTCAGTGCGGCTGTGGAGCTGGTGCGTGAGGCCCGTACCCTTCTCTTCTGGCTCAACAGGTACTTCAGGCTCCTCCTGGGGTGCAGGTTGGGGTGACTGGTGAGGGGATCCTTCCCATTGGTCTCTTCGGGGCCTGAGAAAGAAAAACAGAGCTTGACTCTTGCTCAGATATGGTGGAGCAGGGCAAAGAGGTTAGTTGGTCTGTGCAGGGGCACTGGGATGCCCAGGTTCCCCCACCCCCCATCCCCAGCCTGTAATCATAGCAGTCAAATCAACAACATTGCCTGAAGAGCTTCTCCTCCCCCTTCACTGGTTGTTGCTTGTCCCACAGGTCCCAGCACACGTGTCACCTCCTCAGGGAAGCCTTCCCTGTTACATACTGTCAGAGCTCTCTACGCTTCACAGCAGTTGAAGTGAAATCATCATGGATGGAATTATGTTTTTAACTTCTATCTCCCTGGTACCCAAACAAACCCTGGCAGTATTAGGTGCTTGACAAACAAGTCCTGTGCTAATCTCTTTAGTGGCATCGGTCATCTCCTTTGCTCTAAACCAAAAGCCATCAGAGTAGATATTATTCCCATGTCTCAGATGAGCAGTTGGCTCTGCTTGCTTCTGTGACTTCACTGTTAAACACAGTCTGCAAACCACTGTCCTCCCCTTCCTCTGGCCAGGTACCTCTTCTCCCACTTAAACGACTTCTCGACCTGCCAGGAGATTGGGGAGTTGTGCAGGAGGCTGGGCCAGGCCTTGCAGCAGGAGGTAGGAGACCCAGGGGCCAAGCTTGGCCCAGGTTATAGAGACCAAGTCAGGTGAGAGCTTTTTATAACCTGTGAATCAGCACAAGATGGAGTATGAGGGCAGGAAGAAGTGAAAGCAGGAAGAGAGGGGCCCAGCCACTGGGTAGGGGGCAATGGGGGTGAGCAGGGTCTCCTGCCTGGCAGGGGCACCCCTGGAAGTTTGAGTCTCGGTGGGGGGGGAGAGGGCATGTGTAGTGACTCCTGGGGGTGTGGTGCTGGGAGGGAAACTTTGGGGCCACAGCTCTGAGGCCATATGGCTCTGGAAAGGGGGCCAGGGGATGGGAGGCTGGGGGGAACTGCAGGGAACCCACCCTGCCCTCCGAGGAAGGCAGTGCCCCACTTACGGAAGGCCACTGCTCTCTGCTTCCAGGACTGTTCCGCGGCTGAAAGGGAGAGCCAAGTCTTGAGGATTGTAAGCGTGCTGGCGGGGGGAGGGCAGTGAGTGGAGATGGGGCACAGCGCAGAGAGCTCAGGCTGGACCTCCTGCTCCCTGTCATCCCGCAGTGCAGCCACGTGGCTGGGATCTGCCACAACATCCTGAACTGCAGCCCCCAGGAACTGCTGGAGCAGAAGGCCGTGTTAGAGCAGGTGCAGCTGGACAGTCCTTTGGTGAGCTCTGACCTTTTACCTCTCACCTCTCACCTCTTGGCAGCCTAGCCTGGGCCCTGAAACCTGGTTCCAGGATTCCACAGAATTCTGTACTATTGCAGCTAGAAGGCCTTTTTTTTTTTGTTCAGATGTTAAAGGCCCAGAGGACTTTCCTGGGGTCTCACTGTTATTCAGCACCTTCCCCAATCGTGAGGGGCTGCAGCTGGTGTGGTCTCTGGTGGCACATTCTAGCCCCGAGACAGACCTGGAAGCTTAGGGGAGAGGACACAAACTTTCCTGCTTTAGTATTTCCAGTTGGGAAGACCGGAGCCCCAGCCCTGCCCCTGCCCTGTCATCCCTGCTTATCCCTTTAGGAGACTGGCTGAAAATCTCAAACCCAGAAGTCAGCAACCCCAACTTCCCTCTGACCCTTTTGGAAGAGGAGGGAGGGGTCCACAGAGGAGTACCAAGCCCAAAGTCAAATAGCAAGTTGGGCTGTGCCAGCTTGGGACCAGCTCTCTCCCCAGTTCTGTTCACCCAAGAGCTTTGTTGCCCAGTGGGGGTCCTGGCCACTGGCCCTGCTACCCCCACACCCTCAGTGACTGCAGCCTCTGCCTTCGCAGGGCCTGGAAATCCATACCACCGGCAACTGCCTGCACTTCGTGTCCCGAGTGGGCACCCAGGTGACTGCCTCACATCCTTTTCAGCCACCCACCCTCCAAAACCCTTTTACCTGCCAGCCAAGCCAGCTTCAGGCCCAGGAGGGCACACCCTCTGAGTCTCACCTTCCACACCAGGTCCCCTCCAACGTCCGGCTGCAGATCCTACCTGGAGATGAGATTGTCCAGGTCAACGAGCAGGTGGTGGTGAGTGAGGAGAGGGACATGGTGGGAAAGGAGGGGTTACTGAGTAGAATCCAGGGCCGGTGGATGGGGAGGGACTCAGGGTGACCAGGGTTGCGGGAGGTGCCTTACATGACAACATGAGCCAGCTCACACAGGCCAGAGTGGCCTCAGCAGAGCCACGGTGAGGGGGCTCATGGAGGCTTCCTGGAAGAGGAGAACTTGAGCAGAGCAGGAGGCTGAGAGAGTGCTCCAAGGGAGTTTGGAGCTTGGTCTAGCCCAGCTTTCCTGTCCTGTCCCCCAGGTGGGCTGGCCCCATAAGAATGTGGTGAGGGAGCTGTTTCGGGAGCCAGCCAGGGTCAGCTTGGTGCTGAAGAAGGTCCCGGTGCCAGTGACACCCCCACAGGTACCTGCCGCCTGACCCTGCCCTCAGCCTGCTTTCAGATTCCTGTTACCAGCTACTTCACCCTGTTTCTGGTTGCTCCCCAGACTCCTCCTCAGACCCTGTGCTCTCCACAGCTGAGGGTCCCATCGCTGGCTCTGGCCCCACCGTCGCCCAGGTAAGAGGCTCTGCCCGGGGTGCATCTTGGTGGGAGAGCCATGGGTTCATCTCATCTCCCCTCACTCTTCTCTCCCCAGGGTCCCATCTGAAGACGTCTTTCCCTTCGACCTGGCTTCAAACCCAAGTCCTGGGTCCAGCCCTGCCTCGTTAGGTAGTTTCAAAGCCCCACAAGGCGGTAGATGCCCCAGGAAAGACATGGTGGGGGGTACCTGGCTCTGACCCTTGGACTCTGATACCCCCACCCTACTGCCAGGCCTAGGACTTGGCTCATGGACCTTCCTCTTTTTTCCTTCCCTGATAGACTCTGCCTCTCTTGACCCTGAGCCCCTGCTCATCAGCGCTGCTCCCCCAGCAGAGACTTGTGGACCTGCAGAAAACAAGGTGAGCTGAGGGCTAGGCAAGGAGGGCCGTGACTGTGGACTCAGACACTTCTCTAACCCACTATGGTCCTTTCAGAGTCCTGACCCCAGTCGGAAGAAATCAAAAGGTATGAGATGTACCCAACTGGGTGGGGGTCCCCTGACATGAAGGGCCCTTAGAAGTCTTTACAGTGCTGGGCAAGACCCCCCCACCACACACACACACACACACACACACACATACACTTCACACACAACCTCTTCTGGAAAGAGCTGTTTCCTGGGTCAGATGGACCTACGTTCCTGGCCTGGGCCTGTCATAAGCTCTGTGACTTGCAACTAACAGCTTGCCCTCTGGTCTTCAATTCTCACCTCTAAAATGGGGAGTCATTCCTCGGAGCTGACAGGTGTGCGTGCCATTCCAAGCACAGAGTATAGGTTGAGAAATGCCAGCTGGGGATGCCCATGGTGGGCAAGGAAGCAGGTTGAGGGGTCCAGGATCCTCGCCAGCCCCTCACTGACCGGTCGCGCTGTGCTGCTGCAGGCGTGGCGACGCGGCTGAGCCGCCGGCGGGTGTCCTGCCGGGAGCTGGGCCTGCCAGACTGTGATGGCTGGCTCCTGCTGCGCAAGGTACCCAGTGGCTTCATGGGCCCCCGCTGGCGCCGCTGCTGGTTTGTGCTCAAGAGACACACACTCTACTGGTACCGGCAGCCCCAGGTGAGACCCTGCACACATGTAAGCAAATGAGTCACCTCAGGGCCACAGTTCTTGTTCCTACTCCACTGCCTACTCCCACCTGTGGTCACAAACCCTCATGAGCCCCTGTGTTCCTGTATCTAAAATGAGGACCATCTTCAGAGAAAATGGGCTATTGTGTATGTAAAAGCTTCTTACCTTTCTCTCTTGTTATTCTGTCCATCCTAGTGATAGGCTGTTTGTTCAATTGTTTATTCATTCAACAAATATTCAGCGCTGGGCTGGGCACTGAAGACATAGGGAAGACTTGGGCAGTTCTTGCTACTCCAGGCTGGACAAGGAGAGGTGAATCAAGGACTGTACAAGGAATACATGCTATGACAAAGGACAAGCCTAGGGGACGGGTGGAAGCCCATAGAGGTGGCCAGTCCAGCCTAAGGAGTGGCGAAGGCTTCCTGAGAAATCAGGGTCTGTGGGTTAGTCAGACAGAAAGGAAAGAGGAAGCCAGAAGGAGCAGCCTCTGCAGAGCTCAGTGTACAAAGCAGCTTGTCTGTGCCTATTGATGGAACAAATGCAGGATCAGGCTCCTTTGGTGGCTATTTCTCTAGATCTGTTGGGTCTACTTTCTGGGCTCAAAGGCACACCTTGGTCACACACCTGCCCCCACCCCAAATTCCTGCCCTGAGCTCCTGACACTGAGAGGTTTGTGGGTAGAGAGCCTAGGCAGTGGCCTCAGGAGTCTGAACCTGGAGGGTATTGGGGCTTTCTGATGACCCTCACTATGATCCCCCCAGGATGAGAAGGCTGAGGGCCTCATCAATGTCTCTAACTACAGTCTGGAAAGTGGACATGATCAGAAGAAAAAATAGTTAAGTCCTGGGTGTGACGGTCTGGGGGTGGTGGGGAGAGGAGGAAGGTATAAAGTAACAGTAGGGGTGGGGTGTGGGGGCAGGGATTCCCAGAGAAGCCTCTCTGGGTTCTGTCTAGATGGGCACACCCAGGTTGAGTGAGGTCCCTCTGCTCCCCGGCAGTGTGTTCCAGCTCACACATGATGTGTACAAACCCTTCATCTTTGCTGCTGATACCCTGGCAGATCTGAGCATGTGAGTGACCCCCTCCCCCCACCTGTACCTCCAAACTCTCACATGAGCACTTGGGAGCCTGGATTGAAATTGCAGCTCTCTGATGGTGGTTGATAAGACACTCACATATCTAAGCCTCAGTTTCATCATTATAAAGTGAGCTAATAATAAGAGTTCCTACCTCTCAGAGTTGCTCTGAGGATTCAATTAGAAGATGACATGAGTGAAAGGCCCTTGGCACACAGTAAGTGAAAATTCCGTGACCCATTTGCCCCCCACAGGTGGGTGCGCCATCTCATAACCTGCATTTCCAAGTACCAGTCTCCAGGCCGGGCCTCTCTACCCCGAGAGGAAGGTGGGTGTCTGGCAGGGGTGGGTCTCACCGGGTCTCACCTGAGCCTTTGCCTTTCCTGGGACGAGGGCTGGGAATTCAATATCCTCACCCACTTCCTGGCCTCCAAAAACCCTGCGAAGCTTATTGGGTCCCCAACTGCTCCTGTTCACCCCAGACTGCTACAGTGAGACGGAAGCAGAAGACCCTGATGATGAGGTTGGGTCCCGCTCAGCCTCGGTGAGTAGGGGACTGGTGGTGGTAAACAGCAGCATGTGAATCTCAGACTGATACCTACCTCTCTCTTCCACCCTGCCCACAGCCCAGCCCTGCCCGAGCTGGGAGTCCCCTCCATGGAGATGTGTCACCTGCAGCCACCCCCACACACGGCAGCCCACGGACCTCCTTTGGCCTTCCAACAGGTGCCGTGCCGGGGTTGGGAGCTGAGATGGGGGGCTGGGATGGGCACACCCTCATCCTGCTCCCCTGCCCCACAGACAGCAGTGAAGGGGCTTTGGAAGGAATGGTACAAGGGCTGAGGCAGGAGGGCCTGTCCCTCCTGGGCCAGCCACAGCCCTTCACTCATGAACAATGGCGGAGCTCTTTCATGCGGCGCAACCGCGACCCCCAACTCAATGAGCGAGTGCACCGTGTGAGGACACTACAAAGCACACTCAAGGTGAGCTGGGGGGCACTGGGCATGGCGAGGGGCTGCGATCCTGGCTTTTGGCTCTGTTTCCTGGCCCACAGCTCTGGGCTCAGCTGTGTACTAGGCCAAGTTCTAGGTTCCCAATTTGAGGACCTGGACTAGGCTGAGCCAGCTGCTGGGCTCTGAGCACTCAGTTCGCTCTGGGCTCAGGCTCTGCCACCCTCCCTGGGTGGTCATGGCCCCTCAGCCCCAACTGTCCTCGCAGGCAAGGCTGCAAGAACTGCAGGCCCTGGAGGAGGTGCTTGGCGACCCCCAGCTGACTGGAGAGAAGTTCCGGAGGTGGAAAGAGCAGAACCAAGAGCTCTACTCAGAGAGCCTGGGGGCCTGTGGAGCGGGGCAGGCAGAGGGCAGCTCTCAAGTCCTGGCCTCTGACTCCAGAGAACAGTCTTCCCACCCTCTGCCCTCTGACCCTGAGGAGCACTCCTGTCTCTGCTCCCTGACCCCAGAGAGCGACTCCCAACCTCCTGACCTCTGACCCTGGCCAGCACCTCGCTCCTGACCTCTGGCTCTGAGGACCACCTCCACCCCAGCCTCTGACATGTCTAGGACAGAGCATCCTTGGGTTTTGTTGAAGATTGGAAGTAGAATAGGTCCATGGTTTCACCCCTCTGCCTGAGTGTCACTATTTCTGCTCCCCTCTCCCCGGGGCGGGAAAAGACGCCATGAGCTCTGTGCCACCCTCTTCCTGCCTCCCGATGGAGGAGTGGGAGGCCTGGACTGAAAGAAACTCCCTCCCATCCATCCTCTGACCTATGGGGGCACAAACCTGCCCAGATCAGTCTGTACAGGCAGTTTCCACTTTACACGGAGACCCTTTTCAACCAAATAAAGTCAATTTCTCTAATATGAATTTACGTGTGCCTTTGACTTCCATATTAGAATCAGGA
Source organism: Noctilio leporinus (assembly GCA_004026585.1). Lineage (NCBI taxonomy): Eukaryota > Metazoa > Chordata > Mammalia > Chiroptera > Noctilionidae > Noctilio > Noctilio leporinus. Next base: position 288,985 of record PVIW01000961.1, read on the forward strand.
CTTTGCTCCCCAGGGAGACTGGGATGAAAAGCTATCAGATAGGGGTGACTGCTCTTGGTAACGAGTCCACCGGGCAGCCCAGGCCTGGGCTCAGCATGCAGCCTCTTGTCAACCACGATGAGGATGCTAATAATCCATGGCTCATGGGAGCTTTGACTTATGCTCATTTGTCCCCAGCCCTTTGGAGTCCAGAGGGTGCATTCCTGCCCCATCACAGTGGGGACAAAGTGAGAAATAGAGACCAGTCTTTAACCTTCTAGGTGGACAACATACCTTCATTGAAGGGCAGGGTGGGCTCCTGGAGGCCAAGGTGGTGGGATGCGGTAGCCAGAAGGGAGGGGTGCAGGTTGTGGTCTGCTTAGAGGAGAACCCTGAGGGGAAACCTTTCCTCCTTTCCTTAGCCCAGTGTCATCTCCTGCCCCTGGATCCAGAGTAGGGACACACCCTTGTATCTCCATCCAAGTGGTGGAGCCCTGACCTGCTCCCATCAGCCTCTTGACTTCTGACCCCAGCCAAGGTCTTTAGTATCCTGGACCTCCTCTGTATGGTACAAGGGTGGATTCCGTGGGAGGATTCCAATCCTCTCTTGAGATCAGAATTCCCAGGTGGAATGCAAATAGCTAGAGGTCACAGAGGCCTCTATGATATCACCACAAGGGGGAGTAAGACCACTTGGAATACAGTTTCTTCGAGGAGTAGGGGGAAACTCAAGAAATTGAGCAACCATGATGGATAACTGGTGGCAGCAATGGACCAGCGAGACAGCCAATATCAAATCTTTGAATGTCATGGTAGGTGGCCCCTGCCTGGCTCCACCTTTCAATCTGGGCACCCCCAGGCTGGGCAGAGCACAGGAGGACTGCCCTAGGTCCAGAGCGGTAGGGGCCACACTGACAGGCCCTCTCCTCACCCTTGCAGAGGTCCCCTCAAGAGCACTACATTCGGCCAGAGGAGCAGGTGCTCATCGATCGCCGAGAGATCACTAACAAAAAGGTGAGGATAGGGCTGGGCCACATCCACCCTCACCCCCTTGTGCAGCTGTGCCCATGGGGCAACAGGCCTCATAATAACTCTGTCCCTTTTGCCTTCTAAACATCCTTCCAGAGGACACTCCCTAGCAGTAATCCCTGCAGTCACACCCCCATAATATGTTAGTAACTGCCTGTCAGTGCCACCTACGGGAACCCTTATACAATGACAGTCACCCATCTACTGGCAAAGACCCTAAAAGAGCCTCCGTTGCACCCTGGCTGGTGTGGCTCAGTGGATTGAGCACCAGCCTGAGAACTGAAAGGTCGCCAGTTTGGTTCCCAGTCAGGGAACATGGCTGGGTTGCGGGCCCTGTCCACAGTTGGGGACGTGTGAGAGGCAACCAATCGATGTTTCTCTCCCTCAAGTTCCCTCTCCCTTCCCTTCTCTCTAAAAATAAATAAAACCTTTTTAAAAAGAATCTCCCTTGCAATGATCCCTCAGCAGTGAGCCATTTAGTTGGGGACTTCAACATTGATACCCCATTCCATGATGCCCTCTTAAGCCCCTTCCCCCTGAGAATGGCCTCCCTAGGAAACCCCCTTCACTGAGAGCAAACATCCAGGCAGAGGCCTCCTACCATGATACCTGCCTGAAGGAAGGTCCCCCGCCCTCTCCTAGGATGTCTGGGACATGCAGGAGTTCATCGCTGGAATGTACGTCAAGCAGCTGCTCCGACACCCAGCCTTTCAGCTGCTGCTGGCCACGCTGCTGGTGGTCAACGCCATCACCATTGCACTCCGCACCAACTCTGTCCTTGGCCAGGTGGGACTCTAGCCTGACCTCTGTACCCAGTGATCTAATGGGGGCCTGGGTAAGGCACTTCCCTTTCTGGGCCTCAGGCTCCTCATCATTCCGTGATGATTGGATTGGCTGCTCTTCACAGGCCTGTTAGCTCTGACCTTCCAGGGGTTTAGAGCTAAAGAAAGACATTGTGGTGGAGGGAGCCCAGCTTGCATATATACAAGAAGGACAAGAAAAATGAAGTGAGCAGAGGCAGGCAAATGGGCGTCTTGAAGAGAAGGGTATTATCCCATTTTAATCAATAGTCACTGAGAGAGAATCTCTCCATGCTGAGCACTGTACTCAGTGCCAGGGTTCCAGGCATTAACACAACGGACCCAGTTCTGTTTCAGGCAGACACACATGTCATTCTATAAATGCCTGAGTATCAGAGCACATGGGAACTCAGAGAAGGCATCAAACTAATAGCTTGGGGAAGGCTTTCTGGAAGGAGGGACACTTAGGCTGAGAATAAGAATGAGTAGAAGTTGGCCTGGCAGAGAGAGGAGATGGAAAAAATAGCGGGTGTTCTGTGTGTCCAGCATGAAGCCCAATATGACTTTGGTCTTATCCTTAATATTTTACTTTCTTACAAGAAGTATACTACATCCATGAATTGTGAGAGTTAAAATCAATATTGTTTAAATGGCCAATGTGGTGGCTAATGAGTTCAGAAAGGTAGTCAGTGGCAGTGCCTTGAAATTATGTTAAGGAGGTGGCCTTTATCCTATGTCATTGGAAAGCCAGGGAAAGGGGTAAAGCATGGAAGTGACCTGACCAAGCATTGTTTAGAAAACTTACACTGGCTGCCACAGCGTGGGCCACAAAAGGGAAAATATCATGAACTGGGAAGAGTGGAGCAGGCAGGGCCATGTTGTAGAATTTCAGGTAAAAGGTGACAGGTCTTGGACAATGGCAGTGGGTTACAAGCTGAGGATGGTACTGTTTGTTGGGAGATGGGGACACAGAAGGATGAGTAGGTCTGGGGAGGATGCTGAGTTCAGTTTGAGTGGTGTAGTGTCTTAGGTGCCCGGGCAACATCCACACAAACGTGTCTAGTGAGGGGTTAGAGGTCAAGTCTGCAACACTACAGACAGCACTGGGATGGTGGTGGTGACATGAGAGTTGCCAGCCCTTGGGCTGCCAGAGCTAAAGGAAGGGATGAGCTTTCCCGGGGAAGAGAGAAGCAAGCGAGGAGAGAAGAGACCAACACAGAGCTCGGAGGAAAACCTACAGGTAAAGGGCAGAGAGTGGAGGAGGAGGTACGGAGGGAGACTGAGGAGACAGAGTGTCAGAGAAGCGGGGAAAAACCCAGGCGGGTGTACTCTCAGGGGAGAAGAAACAGCGGCAGCAGGACTATGAAGTATCCCCTGGATTTAGCTCTGTGACCTAAATGACAGATGCCTCTGATCTGGTGGAGGCAGAACCCCAACCGCCAAAATCTGGAGAATGAGCAGACTGGGGGCAGGTCACACACACTGATGGATCAGGAAATCAGTTTGGAGTGCAGAAACTAACATGCTGGTATAGAATGAAATTGTAGACTGAAAAAGAATAAAATAGGAGTTGTCTGCAAATGTGGAGGAGATGGGAGAAAGTGTGTGTTAGTTATGTGGTAAGAGGTAAAATATATTTCTCTTACTATGGGTCCCAATGGGTCCCAAATAAAAATGGTATAGGATACGTGTCCATGGAGGTTAAATCCTAGAGGCCTGTGAATGTCAGACTGGTTTTGAACCTTACCCTGCAGACCATAAGGAAGCATAGAAGGCTTGTGGGTAGAGAAGGCAACTCTGATTTAACCATAGATGCCCACAACTTGGATAATGCCAGACTATTTAGGAAATTCTTTCTATAAATAGTGAGGAGAGCCTAGTGCCTTCAGTGGCCAGTGGGATGATGGTGATGGTGAAGTAAAATGATGCATGGGTGGTCTTAGCATATCCATGCAAAGTGTGCTCTAAAGGAGCTTCAGAGATGCTGAGGATGAACAGAGCAGAAATATGGGCCTTCCCTCCCCTCAGGACATTCTCTCCCCTAGGCCCACCCAGTCTGCTACTCTACTGACATCTCTGCCCTTCTCTTTTTCTGTGTCTTCCATGTAGCAACACTATGAGTTGTTCTCTACCATAGATGAAATTGTGCTGACCATCCTTATCTGTGAGGTTCTCCTTGGTTGGTTAAACGGCTTCTGGATTTTCTGGAAGGTGAGATCCTGGGCCCTTCTTGCTATTGCCTCTACACCTCCTTAGAAACTGCATCCCACCCAGGCCCAAGTCCTATGCTCATGGCCCTGCAAATGAGGGGTGTGTGTGTGTGTGTGTGTGTGTGTATGCACACAGAGAGAGGGAGACTGATTACTTCTGAGATGTCTGATACTGTAACTTTTTTTTTTTTTTTTAAATTTTATTGTTGTTGTATTACATCCATCCCCTTTTTTTGATACTGTAACTTTTACTAGAAGTGCAGCCTCCCTGGGTTCTGTCCCAGCTCCAGCCTTCTGCCATCCTGTGACCCTAGGAAAACCTTAATGTCACTACATAAGAAATGAGATTGAGAGCATTCACCTTAATTAATAGGTTTCAAGAGTAGAACTCAACTAACTTTTTAAAAATTATTTTTAAATTTTCTTTTTTTATTGTTGTTCTATTATAGTTGTCCCATTGCCCCCTACTTTGCTTTCCCCTGCCCTGCCCCCCACCCCCCCACAACCAATCCCCACTGTCGTCTATGTCCATGGGTCATTTATACTAGTTCCTTGACTATCCTTTCCCCCTTCTTCCTCTCCCCCCTTCCCCTCTGGTCACTGTCAATCTGTTCCTTGTTTCCATGCCTCTTGTTCTACTCTGCTCATTGCTTTGTGTTTCAACAAATGTTTTTCCGTAAAGGGCCAGATCAATATTTTAAGCTTTATGGGCCATCCACTCTCTGCTGCAAATGCTCGCCTCTGCTGCGGGAGCGCCACGCCAGGGACTGCACCCCAATGAATAAACGTGGCTGGGCTCCAAATAACCTCACTCAAGGGCACCAGAATTTGAGTTTCATGTAATTCCCACACGTCACCAAATATTATTCTTTTGACTTTTTTTCACCAACCATTAAATATATATATATATATATGAATGAACCATTCTTAGCCTGGGTTTAAAAAAATAGAGCTACTGGCCAGATTGGCCCCTAGCCTAGAGTGTGCTGAGCCCTGTTCAGGAGAGTAGCGCAAGCTGCCTGGGTGGGAATGGGTCTGAAAGTCGCAGTCTCCAGCTCTGTTGTTGAGTAGGACTTCTGGAGCCAAGAGATTTATGTTACCTTTGGGCACATTAGAGAAGACACTTTAAAGAAAAAGAAGAGGAAAAAAGCTACCCCCAAAACCCCTCTCATAAAAAGGAAATACCGTTTAAATATAGTTACCAGAACAACCAATTAGAATTATAATCTTTCTCCGTGATTTAGAGGTTTCACTTCATAGAACACAGAATGTAAACTGAGAACAAAATTCCTCCGAAGTCTCCATGTCTTAAAGACTGCTTTGAGCAAACAATACCTACAAGATTGCTTATTAACAGATAAAAGAATAGGATGAGGCCCTGGCTGGTGGCTCAGTGGATAAGGTGCCAGCCTGTGAACCCAGGGGTTGCTGGTTCCATTCCCAGCCAGGGCACATAACCAGGTTGCAAGCAGGTCTCCAGCCAGGTCTCCAGCCAGGTCTGTGACTGGAGGCAGGTGAAAGCCAACCATTGATGTCTCTCTCCCTCTCTCCCTCCTCTTCTCTCTGAAAATAATAAATAAAATCTTTTTTTTTTTTAAAGAGAAAATAGGATGGTTCGTATTTGCATATCTCCACACGTGGGAGGGGAGCAGGTACCACTGCTTTATCAGAACTAGTTCTAGGGCGCAGGCAGCTAGCTATTCACTGCGAGGGAACATTCCTCCTTCCCGTCACCCTGACACTTTCGGTAGCAGTGAGGGGCCTGCACTTTCAAGGCTAAGCTCCCGAGTTTCTTAGTGCAGGAGGCTTGAAGCAAGCATGAGGATCCCCCAAGCTGCTCTGCTCTGTTGCCCAAGCCATGGTTTCTCAACCTCACACTACCACATTGGCATTTTGGCCGAATTTTAATTATGTGGTGAGGACTATCCTATGTATTGTAGGATGTTTAGCAGCATTCCTGGTACCTGCCCATTCCTGCCAGTGGCACCATTTTAGTTGTGGCAACCAAGAATGTCCCCAGACATTGTCAAATGTCCCCTGGAGGACAAAATTACCCCTGCCGGAGATGATGTGTCAAACTCTAACCTTTCATCTGGGGCCAGGCTACCAGTGCTAAAATCCAGAGCTTGTTAGAATCTGTTTTTGCCTCCTTCCCCACCCCCGGCCCTTCCCCTGGGCCTCGTACACAGGCCTGCTTGCTCCCCTGCTGCACGGGTGTGGTGGAAGGGGTGGTGAGGGGAGGGAAAGGGAAAATACAAGGAATGGAGGAAAGTCTCAAATATCACCCAACACATAGGGATCCCCAGTTTTGTCCCTAGCTCTCCCTTTTTGTTACCAGCCTCATGTAACTCCTTCCCCTCCTCACCTCCACAGCCTATTTATTCATCATTGTATCCCTGTTTGTCTATTCTGTTTTTTGTTTTTTTAATCCTCACCTGAGGACATTTTTTCATTGCTTTTAGACAGAGGAAGGGTGGGACAGAGAGAAGGAACACATTCGGTTCTGGCTGGTGTGGCTCAGTGGATTGATGGCTGGCCTGCAAACCAAAGGGTGGCTGGTTTGATTCCCAATCAGGGCACATGCCTGGGTTGTGGGCCAGCGGGGGTGTGCGAGAAGAAACATCACACACTGATGTTTCTCTCTCTCTCTTTACCCCTTCCTTCCCCTCTTTCTAAAAATAAATTAATTAATTAAAAATAAAAGAAAGAAAGAAACATCGATCTATTGCCTCCCATACGTGCCCCGACCAGGGACTGACCCCACAATCTAGGTATGTGTCCTGACTGGGAACCAAACCCCAGGACAATTGTATAAGGCTGCTACCTCAGTTTTAGCTCTTGCCTTGTCTTTTCTCACCAGGATGTTGCTATGGCTTCCTGTGTCCCACCTGCCATCAAAGTGATCTTCCCAGGGCCCAGGCCAAAGGATTCTTGCTTAATTTTTTTGCAGCTTTATCACGCCTGGCCTCACCTTTGGTGTTTCAGCTGCACCACAATGCTTGTAGTTGCATTCTCCAACACACACACACACACACACACACACACACACACTGCAGCGTCTCACCTCCTTGTCCTTGTCCATGCTGACTCCTGTCTAGGCAAGCTCTCTGCCACTTCATTCACTTGGTTTACTCCTACTTACAGCTTAAGATTCATTCAAATGTCTTTTCTTCCAGGAAGTTTTCCTGTCTCTTCCAGACTAGGTTGCGTGTTGTCCTGTGTCTCTCTAATAATACCATGTGCTTATCTTTCTCACCTGGAGCTAAAATTTTACTGCCTGTCCACCTCCCTCAAAACATAATAATCTGTGAGCCCAGCAGGCAAAAATCCTGTATCTTCAGAATCTGGTTCCAGGTCTGGCATATGGTATGAGCTTAATACTGGATGGATAGAGGGATGGATCTGCAGACAAGCTGACTCGTGTCTCCTTGTGTACGTGTAGGTACAAACACACTAAATGTAGGACACCAGACCTTGTGTTTATCGAACTGCCCAAGAAATTTAACTCTTTTTTTTCATTAAAAAGTTTTCTTTTTGAATATTTAATGAGGATATATACCAGTCAAAACTATATTGAAAAGTATGAACAGAATTCTTGCTTTCACTCCTTTCTTTTTATCCCTCTCTCCTACCCCTCACCCTCTCTAGGTCATCTTTGTATATTTATCATGTCTTGTTCATCCTCTCGGTGTTTATTTTGCAATCATAAGCAAATATGTATATAGTTTTAGTCCTCCGCTTTCTCACAGTAAGATACTATAAGCAGTGTTCGGCATTTTTGCTTTTGTCACATAATGGATCATGGAAAACTTTCTATATCAGTACATGGAGATCTTTCTCATTTTTCTTTTTATGGTTACACAGTAATTAATCCATTGAATAAATGTGTAATTCTTTATTCAGCCAGGTTTTGATGGCTGGACACCTTGGTTGTTTTCAACCTTACATGAGTGTGATTTTGTACTTATCAGAGTTTGTGTGGGTCAGATGTCTAGAAGCGAGATCACTGGTCAAAAGGCAAATGTGTCTTTTGTTTATTAGATAGAGCAAATTCCTCTCTTTCGTAGCTGTGCTTGAAATTTTCAACCATGTGAGCTTCCTTCTCCAATCCTCACTCCTGGATAAGTTTGCACCTTATTGGACAAAGGGCTTGAAAAAACTTCTGTCTCTCTCATACAGTGAAAGCTAGTTTACCTCTGAATTGGTTACTGAAGCAGGGGTCCTCCATGTTTTTATTTATTTTTATTTTATTGTTCATTGGTGGGTGTGTCACACAAAGCCTGGAGCTCTGAAACACTCTCCTGTCACTTAACTATAGAGCAAGGCCATTTTCAGCCGTGCACTAGCCAAGGCGGGTGCTCAGCTTAGGAACTAGCTGTATGTATGTGAGACTCCACTCTGCACTCTGAGGCTGCACCTGGCTATTGACACATGTACAAGACAGTGAGCACAGGCCTGTTGGGTGGCATTTGGGGGGGGGGCAACAACAAGAGTAATAGCAGTGGATGGCAGATGACTGGCCCTGATATGATAGGAACATTGAGCCCCCATCCTCCGGGTATGGGGAAGGCAAACCCTGGATGTCACCCTGGGCTGGGCCTAACAGATCTCTCTGGGGCTGGCCCTTCCCACCCCCAGGATGGCTGGAACATACTCAACTTCCTTATCGTCTTTATCTTGCTCCTGGGGTTCTTCATTAAAGAGCTCAATATCATCTCTATCACCTACACCCTCAGGTGAGCTGGACTCTCTGGACCCTGGGGAAGACATGAGGGCAGGGTTATTACCAGCCTGGGACTATTCTGCCTGTCTGAGCAGGTGGAGTGGCAGTGAGGAGGAGGGACCTAGGGAGGGTGGAGGGGCACCCCTGAGAGGCTTTGCCACAGGGTGCTTCGTCTGGTGCACGTGTGCATGGCGGTGGAGCCACTGGCCCGGATCATCCGAGTCATCCTGCAGTCGGTGCCTGACATGGCCAATATCATGGCCCTCATCCTCTTCTTCATGCTGGTCAGTGCCCTCCCCCATCCTCAGCCACTCCCCTTCCCTGGACAGGCCCTGGGTCAATGGGGTTGCAGGGGTGTCTGGAGGAGAGGAGGCCTATAGGCCTGAACCCCTGATTCCCTGGGCAGTGTTCATTTGCCTGTCCTGCCTCCAAGACTGTTGGGTGAAGTCAGGGTCGGTCTTCGGTCTCTCTGGCAGGTGTTCTCCGTGTTTGGTGTCACTCTCTTTGGTGCATTTGTGCCCATGCATTTCCAGAACATGCCGGTCGCCCTATACACCCTCTTCGTCTGTATCACCCAGGATGGCTGGTTAGACATCTACAGTGACTTTCAGTAAGTCCTGGAGGGGCTTCTTGTCCCCCAACCTAGCCAGGCAAGGCAGGGGCTGGACTACCTGCCTTGGATTACTGAATAGGAAGGGAAAAGGACCTGGATGGGAGTGGAGCTCCCAGGGCTGGGGATGAGAATAGCCCAACAGGAAGACAATTAGAAGCAAGCATCAGATCTGCATAATAGCAGTGAGGTAACAAAAGTCCTAGTAAACCTTGAGGTAATTTCCCTATTTCATAGATAAGGAAACTAAGCTCAAAGGGCCAGAGCAGTGACAGGGTCCCTGCCTTCCCTCGCCAGGATGGAGACCAGGGACTACGCAATGGAGATTGGGGGTGCCCTCTATTTTGCCACCTTCATCACCATTGGTGCCTTCATTGGCGTCAACCTGCTGGTTGTTGTGGTGACCACCAACCTGGAGCTCATGATGAAGGCAGGAGAGCAGGAGCAACAGAATCAAATAAACTTCAGAGAGGTGAGAGTGATGGAGAAGGCAGAGGGAGGGGAGGGAGCGTGTGTATGAGTGCTGACTTGAGCATGTGTACATGTGTGTGTGCGATTGATCGCACACACAAGTGCCTGGAGAAAGCCAAGCCTGAGACCCAGAGGCAGCCTTTCACATCTTGAGTGCCAGCCTTGTCGCTATGGCAACTCAAAACTGAGCAGCTGGGTGACCTTAGGGCATTTAACCAATCTAAGCCTCAATTTCTTCTGTAAAATGGGAATAATGATAGTACTTACCTTGTAGGGCTACTATGAGGACTACATGGGTAAATGAATAGTATTTGACCCATACTAAGAACTCAATAAATGTTAGCTACAGTACTATTTATTCAGGGGTAGAACTTCCAAAGATTGGGGAGGAGGAGGGTGTAGTACTTCTCAAAGTGTTGAGTCTGTGACTTGAGAATAGATAGGGCTTTAGAAGTTTGCTGGGTAGGATTTATTAGGAGTAAAATGGAGGTGGGGCTAAGTTTTCAAGAAGGGTGACAATTTCCAAAGGAGTGGAGGAAGGGCTCGTATATTTGAAGTTGAGCTCCCACAGCAAAGTAGGGAGACTAAGAACTGGTTGGGGCCAAAATGAGGTACATTAGAATCTTGGTGTCCTGAGACTCAGCCTTCCGGAAGCCAAGCAGGAAGGGGCTGGAGAAGATGGTGCCAGCTGACCTGCCCACCCGCTCTCCATTTCCCCTTCCCTAGACGATTGACATGCAGCAGTTCGGGAATAAAGACCTGCCACTGGTGCACTGTGCAGAGGCCCGTTTGGAGCTATCTGGCCTTCCCCAGGAGCCACTTATGGGAGGCCCCATGTCAAACCTCTCAGAAAACACATGTGACAACTTTTGCTTGGTGCTGGAGGCAATACAGGAGAATTTGATGCAGTACAGAGAGATCCGAGATGAGCTCAACATGTAGGGCGGGTACTGGGGGTACCCCCAAGTCCTGTGAGTTAGGGCTGAGCAGAACCTAACTGCCCTTATGCCCTCACCATTTTATAATGCGAACCCTGAGGCCCAGAGAGGTTAAATGATTTGCCCATGGTCCCTCAGCCCTTTGGAGGAGCTGGGATCCAGATCTCCCAATATCTCCTCATCTCACACAAGCAAGCAATTGCAGGGCTTGGTCTGGGTCTCTTAACGAAGTGGAAGGAGGATGAAGTGGGTGGACACCAGGGAAGAGGTGGGAGGACTACCTCCTTTTTCCCCACCCTGGAATGCACTCACTCCTTTACTCCCAGGATAGTGGAGGAGGTACGCTCCATCCGCTTCAACCAGGAGCAAGAGAAAGAGCTGCTGCACAGACCTATCTCCAAGAGCATGTTGATGGAAAGCAAGTCTTCCTTGGATACCCGTGAGATGGCTAGCCAGCAAGACTTGATGGCTGTGCTCATCAACAGAGATAAGGTGCAGCTTCCTTCTCTCACTCAATCTGTGCTCACTCCAACACCCCACCCAGCCCATCGCAGCCTAGACTAGCCTCTGCCGCAGTAGTCAAGGTTTCTGTCTATTCCAGGCCCACCCCCAAACCTACCCCAGACTCCTAGACACCCTAGCAGTCACTGCCAATCCGCTAAATGGGTTAGGCTCCACCTTTCCTTCTTTAAGGGACCACACCAGTGACCCTCTGGGCCACTCTGACTCTAGTGCCCTCAAACCTACCCTTTCTGAATGAGGCTTGAACAGCATAGTTCCTACTGAGTGGCAGACACTTAGGCCTGCTGATGGCAAAGGACCCTTGGGTCCTGTTGCGGGTGCGTAAGAGTAGCCTCCTTCTGGGGGAGGAAGCTTCTAGGGAGAAAAAAACACATACCCACATTCTGCTTCCCACACCATCTGACTGACAAAATGACCTGGAGCCTTGAGAATGTCCCTAGCCTGGGCTCCCAAGCTCAGAGAGGATACTAGGCAGGCTAGAGTGAGACCCATGAAGTGCTTCCCTGGGAGGCCTGACTGGGGCACCCTTGAAGCTGGAGGAAGGGAGGAAGGGGGCATCTGCCATGTCAGGGTATGGTGCTGACGAGACCTCTTTGTTTGCAGGTTCAGGAATCGAACACAAGTCTACTCAACAAGCACAAGAGTAGCCGCTGAGAGGGCAGAGGGGAAGCCAAGGGGCCTGTGCACGTACGCTCAGCCGCTGCATCTTCCTGCATCCCCAGCATGACTTGGCTACGCCTGGCCTGAGCTCATCCTCTCCCTCACACTTGGGCAAATGCCTGGGACTGTGGAGGTAGTGGCATCTCTGGGCCTGCACCTGTGAGCTCCAGGTCCAGAGGAGCCAGGATGAAGGACGACACTGGATGAGAGTGGGAGCCCTACAGCACGGGGCTGCCAGCTAAGTCAGCCAGGATTTGGTCTAAGGAGGGGTATCCTTGCCATCCTGCACTAGGCCAGAGCTAGATGGGGCCTCAGTGGGCCAAAGAACTAAGAGGAGAAAAGTGAGGCCAGTAAAGGCCAAGCATTTGTGTATTGACAATAAAGTTTTGTGTTGGGATCAATGTGTCTGACTAGTGGATCTCCAACCCCTCGGGGCAACCCTGCCCCAGATTTGATGGACAAGGCAGATCTTGCTCCTCAAAAGCCTGACTGTCTAATGGGAGAGTCACTAACTACCCTCCAGAGCTTCCAGCCTAATGGGGGAAAGAATACACACCCTAAACATAATAGAGATATGTATAACCCCTGCTGTTAGAGTCCTAAGTTTTGTTGTTTGTTTGTTTTTAAGATTTACTTATTTATTTATAGAGAGAAGGGAAGGGAGAGAGAAACAGGGAGAGAAACAGCAATGTGTGAAAGGTACATTGACTGGTTGCCTCTTACACCCCCACTACTGGGGACCTGGACCATAACCCAGACATGTGCCCTGACTGGGAATTGAAATGGCAACCCTTTGGTTCATAGGCCAGCACTCAATCTGCTAAGCCACACTGGCCAGGGTTAGAGTCCTAAATTTTAGGGCTGAAAGTCTAGTTCTCTGCCTGATGCAGGAGACTGCCCTATCCACTCTGTCTGAAGGTGGAGGAGACTGGTCCTCACTCTGGGGGGCCCTAGTCTAATGAGGTCACCATTGACCAAGTCATGCAGGTGCGGGAAGCTCCATGTTGGGGCAATGGAGAATGACTGGGCCAAGTGTGGGCCTCGGCAAGCTTGCTGGAGGAGAGGAACACTGAAGCTTACTGGAAGACAGCAGGAAGGTTTGTGGATCAGGTTAGTGAAATCTGGTGGGGAACTTGTGACCTTCAGGCCTCTTTAGGACCTTCGCACCAAACACCACTGAAAGCCATAGCAGGTTCCAGGGCTAGGCAATGCAGAGAGTCCGAGAAAGCTGTGGCAGTTGTGGGCAATAGGAAGAGATGCATTGGAGGGCAGGATTCTGATCCTCATTTTGCCCATGTGCGCAGTGGGGAGAGGGGGAGATTGATCTCCAGCCCTAAGATCAAATGGCCAGCTCTCAGCTCAGGAGGTCGGGGACCAATGAGATCCGCCACATTGCTGAGACTCAGGTTCCCGGTGTTGGGTGGAGGGGGAGGCTGGCGGGCCTAGAGTTCTGCCCAGCTGTTCAGCAAAAACTGACAATTAGAGGCTTTGGGGATGTTTGCCAATTTGAATGGGCATCCCCAGAGGCCCACTGATTGCAACTAATGGGACACTCATCCTCCATTCCCCTCCCATCAGCACTGGTTTCACCCTGGAGGAGCCCACTGGGGCCTCCTGGGAAAAAGTCTTGACACCTGGGGACAGAGTGGTATACCTAGCAGGCAGGTGAGAGGTGGCACCAATGCCAGCAGTGCTTAACTATCTTGGATCCGCTGTCATTCCTGTGTTTGAACCAAGAATGCTTCCCAGTACCCTCCAGGATCATCAGCCAGCAGAGTTATGGGCAGTCAGTGGCTTTTGCTCTTGCTATTTATCGGGGATGGAACCCTCAATCTGCGTGGTGAGTATCCATGTACACACCCTTTCCTTCTATCTTTCTCTGGGGACTTTCACAGCTCCTCTTCTAGCTGGCCAGAAGAGAGAAAAAAGGTGGTGGAAGATCAGGTACTGCCCCCAGGAAGAGCCTATAATGTGAGTCCAGCCATCCTCCACCCCACCCTAAATTGTCTAAAAGGCTTGGGTACCAGTGAGTTTGGAGACAGGAGCATGATGGGATAACCACCAGACACTTCTCGCTTCGCTCATCCACCCTCTTCCAGGATGCTGTCTTTGTCTGTCTCCTTCCTCTATTTTGCCTGTCATCTCAGCTGCCTCCCATTTTTTGTCTGTCCTTCCCATCTGGACTTTAAGCTTGGGATTTCAGCAGGCAGTTTTCCTCACCCTGGCCTAGAACTGAGGGCCCGGGGACCTGGACACCTGTTGCCCTCTCCTGCCTTACTCCAGCAAAGAGCGCCACTGAACCTGAGGTCAGAGTGCAGCTCTAGATCCTGAGCTCCTAGGACAGCACGGCAGAACATACTGGGAGGCGGCAGGAAATTGCATGTCTCATCACTCTGATGAGTCCATGACTTTTTCCAGGAATAGTAGCATCCTTGGCAAAGCACAGGAAGTAAATAGCAATTTTAGTGAGAGGAGCGGAAGGGGCTAATTATTATCAATAGCATGTTGATCACCTAGTATATGGTAAGCACTGTGCTAGGTGCTTCACATGCATTATCTTATTTAATCAGTGAAGTGGATACTGTTATCATCCCTGTTTTACTATTGAGAAAACTGAGGCTCAAAGACATGGAGCGATTTGTCCCCCATCACAAAACTGGGATTCTATCACAGGTCTGACTTCAGAGTCCAGGCCACACACTATTGCTTTTCAAAGGAGCTGCCATGGGTTGGAAACTTCAGTATCATGAAGAATGTCAGTCTCACCAAGTCTATAGCTGTGGCATACTTCCAATCAAAATTACAACTTAATAAGAAGACTGTAATACTTATAAGGAAAAATGAAAAGCCAACAAAGCCAAGATAATTCTTAGGAAGAAGATGGGAGATTCACTCTACCAGATACTAATATTTACATTAAAGTAACAGTAACATAATGTGGTGTTGGTGCAGGAAAGGACAAGAGTGAACCAATGGAATGCAAAAGAGATCATGGAAATCAGTCTGGATACATACAACAGGTAGCATGGCAAATCAGTGGGGAAAGGATGGAATTTTCCATAAGGAGGCAGGGACAACTGTTTAACCACATGGGAAAAAACCATAACATTAGATCCAGTAGAAACACCTCTCCCTACGAATAAAAACTTAACACCCCTGCAGCAATCCATCTGTTCATTTCAGCCTGGACTTCTGTAGCAAACAGACCCATGAACCACCAGAGTTGAGAGGGCTCCTCCAATATTGAGCTCAAGTCCCTCACTGCACTGAAGGGGACATGGAGGCACCAAGAAGGGTGGGATCTTCTCCAAGATCACAGAGCAAGTCAGTATCAGAAGCAAGTCCGGAGCCTAGATCCCCCTACTCTTTCCATGCATCCCAGCTAGCTCTCCTGCCTCTTGTGACCTCTCAGGTCTGCACAGGGCTGGAAGAAATTTGCGTGTGGCAGGAGCAGGTGCCAGACAGCAGCAAATTTGGGGACAAGAGTCAGAGCCTCCTCAGAGCTAGGTTGTGGAAATGATAAGCCTGTCACCTGGCTTCGGTCACCTCCATTTTTCTGAATTAGGCCTTTGACAACTGCCAAGAATGCAATGACAGGGCATCAGGTGATGGACCTATTTCTGTCCATTGCCCAGAGGAAAAGGAAAGGTTTCCAGGGGACCCAGGTCAGCACAGCTGACCTGCTCCCTTCTCTCTGGAGAGAGTGAATGAAGCTGTGTTGCTGTAGGCAGTGCAGCATGGTAGAGAAGACACTGGATCCCATTTCAAATGCAGTGCCACCACTCCTGTCTGTGTGACTTTAATAGATGTCTTTACCTGTCTACGCCTTAGTTTCTCCATCTGCTGTCAAGACCATCCTTGACTGCTTTTGCACTAAATAAAGCTGATGGCTTGCAACTAAGGGTCAGGTTGTACAAAAAATTGTACATCTTTAAATATTAGTATCATATTCAATGCAATAGGAAACACATCAAAAGGCATCAAGAGCCCTGACTGGTGTGGCTCAGTGGATTGAGCTCCACCCTGTGAACCCAAGGGTCACTGGTTCGATTCCCAGTCACAGCATATACCCAGGTTACAAGCCAGGTCTCCAGCCAGGTCCCCAGCTGAAGGCAGGTTAAAAGCCACCATACATTGATGTTTCTTTCCATTTCCTCCTCCCTCCCTTCTCCTTTCTCTAAAAATAATGAATAAAATCTTTTTTAAAAAAAGCATCAAGAGATTGAAGAGCAAATGTGTTAACAGAATCCTGCCTTTTGCTGATTCTATCTCTAGAATAGTCATTGAGTGGAATAAGACACAGTTGCCTGCTCTAGTTAAATTTAACCTCCCTGGCATCTATTCGTCCCATTTGGGCAGGTCAGGTGAGATCTATTAGTACAGAGCTGGCACATAAATAAATGAACACATCAAAATGCATGTGGTGTTAATGTTATTTTTTATTGAATCTTCCAGTAAGGATACTTGGTAAGTGAGAACATCTGAGAAACGCTCTGAATTGGTGGAGGGAACAGGTGTGTTGGTTTCTTTTGGTTTGTTTTACAGGCATTATTACAACCTGGGGGTGTGAGTCAGCTTCAATAACCTCCACGCCTAAGGAAACGACAATGTGTTCAGATGCATCCTCAGCTCTATCCAACATCGAGAGACATAACACCCCTTCAGTTCCACTTAACACCTCAGTAACAGCCAGGAAGGCAGCCATGGCTGAGTCCCGGGAGCATACAACACCAGCTACAGTTTCAGCTTTACCACCAGCCTACAGCTCTGCTGGGTCCACCGAGCAGGCAACCCCAATGCATAACCCTCAGGAGGAGATACTATATCCACCTAACTTCATCAAATTCCATGATGACTTCTACATTGAAGGACCAGGGAAGGGCAGCCTCATCCACGATGGTCACTTCGGATGAGACCTCAAAACAGAATCGGAGAATTTCAGCTGCAGCCTCATTAGCATCAAGCCCTACAGTCAACGTGCGGGAAACATCAGTGTCCACTGACTCGCGGAAAACAGCCACCATCACAGTTCCAACAATGCTAAGCACAGAAGACAATGATATCACATCACCAGTGTCCATGGCAACCACTGCCTCTAAGTCAGCTATAACATCCCCAACAATATTAAACAAAATTGCTGATGTGAAAGAATCTCTACCCATGACAACCAGCGCACTTATCCACACCACTCCACTAACACCATCCTGGGAACATCTGTTCTCGGCAACCACGTCTGGGACTCAGGAAGGGGAAACCACCGCTGCATCCCCAACACCAACAATAGCCCCCACAATGAGGATGCTGCCTGAAACCCATCACAGCGCCACACAGACACCTTCCCGGGCAGTGGAATCAGCCCCCAGTGCTGGCACTGCAACAACCCAGTCACCTGAGACAACGGTTGTTCATGCAACAGCCTCGTTGACTCCCAGCTCCTCAGGGACAGCAAAAGCCTCTGCCATGACTGAGGCCAGTCAAGCTTCCCCTAAACACACCCAGAGCAGCAGTTTCAGAGCAGGAGCCTGTGCTTCAGATGAGTACCCAGAACAAAGGAGCCTGTGTGTGCAGTGACAACTGCTACGCCCACTCAGGTAAGCCTGAGGAACTCACGAAGAGGCAAGAACACCATACACTGTGACGGCCCAGTGGGTATGGGAGGGGGTACGGTTTGGTCAGACATTGGCATCTAAAGAGTCCATCCAGGTAGAGGTGATCTCTAGTGATAGGACAGAGAGCCAGGTCTGAGTGCTTAATAATGAGGGGTGCTATAGCAAAATCCATACACAGGTTGGCTTATAAACAACAGCAATTTATTTCTCACAGTTCTGGAGGCCGGAAGTCTAAGGTCAAGGCGCCAGCGGATTTGGTGTCTGGTGAGCCTGTGTCTCGGTTCATAGCCAGCTACCTTCTCTCTGTGTGGGAGGGGCAAACAAGCTCTCCGAGCCCCTTTTATAAGGACACTAATCCCATTCATGAAGGCTCCACCCTCTCGTGACCTAATCACCTAAGGGCCCCGCAGCCTAATCCTATCATACTGGATGTTAGTATTTCACATATGGATTGGGGGCACATGAACATTCCGTCTGTAGCAGAGATAGAATGGGCAATTCATCAACACTTGCCCTCAAGGCACTCACCACTGGCCTGAGAAGAAACAAACCTTCCCGAGGGAAGGAGCTGATGATCTACCAGACAAAGGCTGTAGCCCCAGCAGAGGCCTAGGGGGCTAAGCCAGGAAAAAGAGCCCAAAATCTTGTTGTTGGGGCAGGACCAGTGTGGCAGATATAGAAAGGCTAAATTCACAGAGCCTCCCCCAGGTGGTGCAACTAACTCCCAGGCCCACCCTCTGGCAGGGTGGAAGCTGGGTCCTGCGAACCAAAAAGATGACATTGTCCCTCAAACATGTGTCTGCCACAGTTGAAATGATTCTAACCCCCCAAACATTTAAATTTAACACAGTTCTGATTTTCCTAAAATAACGACTTTGCGTTTCTAAATATCAAATTCCTTCAAAACAAAAAAAAATGTTTCTTTGGCACTCCTGCTCTGATCTACTGGATAATCTGGCCTTGGGATGAAGTTTCTATTACTTTCAAAACAAGGCAGTGCTTAATTTATAGGCCAGTATTTTCCAAAATTTATTTTGTGAGACACCAGTGCAATGGGATTCCAATAGACATGAGGCAACAAAAAGGGTCCTATTGTCAAAAATATTTGGAAAATACTGGATTATACAAAACTGTTTCTTGACTGCAAACCTTTTCAGAGCCTTGACTATTTCTTATTCCACTGTTTACTGTGACTCCCTAAAGAGTCAGATTTTTAAAGCAGATTTTAGTGTACATTTTCCAAGAATGTCTCTCCTTAGAATCCTCATGTTGAGGAACATTTACTCAGTACCTTGGAATATCCTCTGTTGCAGACAACTAGGAATTCAGATGAGAGCTAAACAAGGCTGGTCATGTAGAAGTGACTAGGATGACAAGCTCAACCCAAGGGGCATTTAGTCAAACCCTGAGTATGGGGTGGCACAGTGGAGGGTTTTCTCATGTCAACATAGTCTCTTGGTAAGACCAAGGTTTCCTGAAAACAACCCTGTGAAGTGTTATTTCCCTCAGTTTACAGGTGAGGGGATTAGAAAAGGTTCAGAGAGTTTAAAGGACTTGACCAAGGACACACTTTTGTTCTATTCACACTCCAGAGTCCAGGTTCTGAAATACTAAAACTGTTCTAGCATGGAATTCCTCCCTTTTCAGGAAGACATAGAGCTTAGTGATTCGAGTATGGGTGGGTGCTAGAGCCAGGCTGCTACCTGAAAAAACTTGGGGAGCCTACTCAAGCTCTCTGAGACTCATTTCCTCATCTTTAAAAAAAAGAAAGGGTTCATCAAGGGGAAAACAAGAATGGATTCACTGACGGTGAGCTTGAGCCCTAGAATAAAGGTCCCAGGGTACAAGGTCTAAAGCTTTGAAGAGACAGAGGTCAGAGAGGTGATTTCCCAATACCTACAGGAGGGAGCACCTGAGTGGACAGACAACTCAGTGGGAAAGTAGTTTGATGTACTTTACACTTTTTGCATAGGCTGATTTCTCTTCTTAGAACCCTCAACTCCCTGGTACCCATATGGAAAACTCTCATCTCCTTTAAGTCTGCTAAATGCCGCCATTGCTACCCACCCATGCTATTTAAAATTGCAAACTACCCTGCACTCATCCACTCTAGATCCCTATCTTTCTTCTATCTACTTATCACCTCCAAACTATGTACTATATTACATGAGGTACTTGCTTTTAAAAAAGTATTTATTATCTGTCTCCCCTCACCCACGAGAATTGGAGGTTTTGGTTTGTTTTGTTCACTCATGCTCCCTAATCCTTTCAAGCATGTGCAACAGAACTATGTAAGAATGTATTTCTATCCGCAGACGCTCTACTCCACAGGTCTATTCAAATATTACCAATTACAGTAAGGGGTTACATTTAGGCCTAAAAAAGCCACCATGTTAATAACGTGGACAGTTCATATCACTATATCTGAATTCCTTAGTTCAGAATTTTTCATGTCAGTTTGCCACCATTCCCTACAATGGTCACCAGCAACCGAGGTTTCCTTTTCAATTTGGAACAGATATTGCTAATAAATCATCACTGATAAACTATGCTCAGACAAGAAACAAACTTTATTAAAAGGACAGATCCTTGGGGGCGGGGGGAATAATAACAAAGAAAAATAAAAGATCATCTCACCATGAATTACTACCACCACACTATCAAAATAATAATTGTAAGGAGGAAGAGAAGGAGAAGAAAGGAAAAGACAAAGGGGTAGAGAAGTTTTTTGTTGTTTGTTTTTTGGGGTTTTTTTTTGGGGGGGAAGAGTCATTTACTTATTTTAAATGATGTTTGTTAAGGAAGAAAAAGAAAAGAGGGTGTTAAGGAAGAAAAAGAAAAGAAGGGGGAAGGGCACAAAAGTATTGTCTTCCTCCCAGGATTGATGTGAGGATAAAATAAAATAACGCATGTCAAACTCTCAGCGAGAGCCCCAGCATCTACAATTACGCAGGACAAGCACGAAAGGATACATCAATGTTTGTCCACCCACACCGCGAGCCCCAAGCCCAGGCTCCTAAAAATGAGTGACGCTGCCTCTCCCCACAGCTGCCCATCAGCAACCGGTTGCTCTGGGGCCTGCGGACAGCGTGGCCTCTGGAGGTGACGCTGGCCTTCAAACTGTTCCACCTGAACAGCGATTCACTCTACCTGCAGGGCCGCGTGACACTGTGTGACAAACAGGGCGGGACTCCAATGCGGGCAGGGAAGTGAACAGCTTGGGTGCAGGTAGGAGGTGGGTGGGATTCCGGTCTGTGGCAGCAGCTTCGCAGGATCTTAGCTCCCAGGCAGCCAGTCCGGGAGCCAGACGCCTAGCAATGCGGTCATCCAGGGGGCAGGACTAAGGAGGGGCGGCCCCGGATATTGGCCTATCCTGCCTTTGGCAGGGCTTGTGGAGGTGATTGACTGAAATTTTGGAGCCCAAGGTCTTGAGCACCGGTGAAATTATTGAGGTTGTCTGGAGCCCCGCTGTTCCCCACCCCGCTCCCCGCGCCCCCAGCAAAGGCCCAATCTGGTTGGGTGAGTAGGGACCTCGCTGCCACCCTTCTGCTCATGTCCCGACAGGCCTATAGTCAAAAGAATCCGCCTTGGAAGAATGGGTCCTGGGCACGCAAAGACCCGGAAAGCATCTAGCGTGGGCTGGATGGTGTACGGGTCCATCCGAATAAGCGGTAACTGGATCTTTTCGGAGCTTTTTAAACTACTATTCCAGAGCCTCGCTGACTTGCTCTGAGACCCCGACCCCAAGTCCATATCCTCCTGGCCTGCCCCTGTGCTCCGGATTAGGTTCCTCCCCTTACCCGGCCCTTTTCTTACTTATTACAGGTCTAGTTTGAGTCGTCTCTGCTTCTGTCTTCCCGCTCTCACCGTTCCTGCCACAGCAGATCACTCTTCTCCCAGTCCGTTAGTCCTTTGTGCCAGTGTGATTTTGTAAATCCTCCTTGCTGGTCTTGAGCCTTCCCAAGATCCCACCCTCAAGGGAGAGCCTGTGTCCTTAGTAAGTGTATTCTTATTAGAGGCAGAAGGTTCATCATCACTCCTCCTGAGTCCCAGCTTCAAAAAGGAGTCAGCCTTTTTGCTCAATATTGATGAAATGATGGGATCATGCTGCCCATATCCTGTCAGGATGGTTCCTCAAGCTTTAATCTTTCTATGTGGTTTTAGACTTAACCACTTCCAGCAGCAGTGGTTTAGCAGGCTGGTACACAAGGATTGCACCAGGGCCTGGGGGTGCATACTGGTTTTTGGAAGGTGCTGGTCTTGGATCCTTATTCTGTTCAATTCTGTGACTTAAGAGAAGTCAGTTACCCTCTTGGAGTTGCAACCTCCTTAGCAGCACATGAGTTTATTAAGAGGTAGTCATAAGATCAACATTAAGAATATCCAAACCCATAGAGAATTTTTATTTTTTATTTTATTACCTTTTTTTTTTCTAAACCAAAACTAATGACACTTGCCAGGAAGCAAGATCTCAAATGTTCCGGGAAAATAGTGTTGTGGTTTCTTTCTTTCCTTTTTTTTTTAATTTAATTTTATTGTTGTATTACATTCATCCCATCCCCCCTTCTCTCCTCTTTCCCCCTCCCATGCAGTTTCTTTTATGCCATTGAGGAAGGCTCTCTTGAGGTGGATATGCTTATTTCAAAGGTGTGTTAACCTGCATGCACAAAAAACAGCGAACAAGGCTTGCTTAAGGCAAAGATAAAGCTTTTACTAAGAAGTTACATGCCTGGGACAGTATAACCTGCCCAGTTAGGATTTATGATCAGATCACCCTATGAGGTTAACTTAGAAGCCCTTTTTTGTCCACAATAGTTTTATAACTCATCAGAACCTGAGATTCTCCAGAAATGATTTAGAATAGGGGTTGAAATTTCAAGATACAGGGCCAAGCAGGTGATGACACTGGGGGGTGAGGGGGGCTGAGTGAGGTCCATATTGAACTAGAGAGTGCATTTTATCTCTCTATCTTCATCTGCCTCAGTTCCAATCTAATGGAGGGACTGGCATGAAGTCAGTTCCAGGAAAGCTTTGTTGAAAGAATGAATGAATGGCCCTGGCTGGTGGCTCAGTTGG
Source organism: Noctilio leporinus (assembly GCA_004026585.1). NCBI lineage: Eukaryota > Metazoa > Chordata > Mammalia > Chiroptera > Noctilionidae > Noctilio > Noctilio leporinus. Next base: position 311,612 of record PVIW01000961.1, read on the forward strand.
TTGGAGCATCGTCTCATACACCAAAAAAGTTGCAGGTTCAATCCCTGGTCAGGACACACACATACCTAAGTTATAGGTTCCACCCCTGGGAGGTAACAGCTCAGTGTTTCCCACATCAATGTTTCTCTCCCCACCCCTATAAAATCAATAAATATATCCTTGGATGAGGATTTTTTTTTTTTTTTTTTTTTTTTTAAAGATTTTATTCCATCATTTTTTAGAAAGAGGGGAGGGGAGAGAGGCAGAGAGGGAGAGAGACATCAATGTATGGTTGCATTTCACCTGCCTCCAGCCACAGACCTGACTGGAGACCTGGTTTGCAACCTGGTTATGTGCCCTGGCTGGAGAATCGAACCTGCAACCTTTGGGTTTGCAGGCCGGCACCTTATTCACTGTGCTACCAGCCAGGGCTTGAGGATTTTTTTTTTAAGTGAATGAATGGATTACTAAGTAACCCCCCAAAGTGGAATATCTAAGCCTAAAAAGTTTCCCAGGCTCTCATATCCTGTTTTATAATTCTTTTTCTTTCCTTGCAGGAGCCTGGATGGCTGTCTTTCTTCTGAAGGCAATGGGCTGGATACAGGGATAAAATCCTGTCCAGATATCTCCTCCAACTCTAGCCCTTGGCCTTTAGATTAGTTGCCTGAAACAAAGGTTGGGTAGACGAAGATTTAGGGAGAGGCAACTACTGTTTGGTAAGGAGTGTGGCTGCTAAGCCTCAAGCAAGCTTCATCCCACCTTCCCATCTCTGATACCCTTCCAAGGGCAAGATTGAGCCTCTCCATATGGTAGGGGCAGAGCAGAAGGTATGGCCAATAAACAGCAGGGAATTATACTTTGACCCCTTTTCTGTGTAATCTAACCACAAAGTTTATATGAGGAATAGCGTATGGGTATATTCACTTTATCCTTTATGGATCTCTGTGCCTCCATATGTAAAATGAAAGATTTTGACCAGATGAGCTCCGCTTCAACATGGGGACTCTGACTGTTGTTCCAGGGTAAGTGCCTGGACCTTGGCCAGCTGGTCCTATGTTTTTCTTCTACAGAATGAGCAAGAGCTATTCAATTTCATAGTTAGGATTAAGTGTATCCATATAACATATTATCCTGACCATTAATTTATAATCTCATACACTCCTTTGTAAGAGAAGGTGGATCCAGGCAGCAGTGTTATCACTATCATTTATTCATTCAAAAACAGGTTGGAATATACTAAGTGCCAGTTCCTGTGTTAGGCCCTGGGAATTTAACAGTACACAAGACAGTCTGTGACTTTACTACTGAGAGATAGCTGAGTGCAGGAAGTAGGTGATATGGACCAGGAAGCAGGACACACAAGTTGGCAGAAGTGGCACTGTTATAAAATCTTAAGACCCTGTGCCTCTTTTTGCTTTACTTTTTTTTTTTTAAAAGATTTTATTCATTATTTTTAGAGAGAGGGGAAGGAAGGGAGGGAGGAAGAAAGGGAGAGAGACATCAATGTATGATTGTCTTTCACCTGCCTCCAGCTACGGACCTGGCTGGACACCTGGCTTGCAACCTGGGTATGTGCCCTGGCTGGGAATCGAATGCCTTCTATATTCTTAATATATGAGAGCAGAAATAGAATCCTAGAGCACATCCCCACTGTCCTTCCTTTAGTGAATTTGATCCAGTAATTAAAGTTCTTTAGACTGGTTCTTCAAAATAAAAAATCACAACTTTTGAATGTCTCTCCTCTAAAGTCAGGCTTTCAGAAACCCTGGAATTTCACCATCCTAATGGCTTTGTTCCATCTTTATAAACAATTTCCAGGTTTTTTTAAAAAAGATTTTGCCCTGGCTGGTAGCACAGTGGTTAAGGCCCCCCGCCTGTGAACCCAAAGGTCGCAGGTTCGGTTCCCCAGCCAGGGCACATAACCAGGTTGCAAACCAGGTCTCCAGTCAGGTCTCTGGCTGGAGGCAGGTGCAACGCAACCATACATTGATGTCTCTTTCCCTCTCTGCCTCTCTCCCTTCCTCTCTCTCTGGAAATAAAAAATCTTTTAAAAAATAATAAAATAATAAACTAAAAAAAGATTTTATTCATTATTTTTCAGAGTGAAGGGCAGGAAAAGAGGCAAAGCGGGAGAGAAGCAACAAGGTATGGTTGCCTTTTGCCTGCCTCCAGCAAGGGACCTGGCTGGAGGCCTGGCTTGCAACCTAGTTACGTGCCCTGGCTGGGAATTGACCCAGCCAAGTATGATACTTAAGTAAGTATATATTAATGCAAAAAGTTTAGTTTCGTTTCCTGGGGACTAAATTTGAATAGGAAGACAAGACTGACCCTTCAACTCGGTTGTAGTCATAAAATAGCCACTGACTCACCCAGCCCAAGTTCTGAGCCCAGCCACGCACAGCTCCACCCCGACGGGGCAGTGACCCTCCCCCGAGCCACTGGTCAAACCTGACTGACTCCCAGCTCAGGCGGGAGTACTGGTAAAGGGTGGGACATGGGAGGAGTGTGCGGGAGGTTTCCCAAAGGGATTCCCGGTAGATTTGCCCTGGTCTCCAGCTTCATCTGCGCAAACCCAGCAAGCTACGACTGGGTGAGCAGCAACCCGCGGGCCAGAGACCGCCGCACAGGACAAACTAGAAAACTCCAGAGCGACGGCGTCATGCGCAGAGAGACCCGCCCGCACTCGCAGCCCAGGCAGAGCGCAGGGGCGGGACGCCGGCCCAGTCTCACTCCTGATTGGTCGTAAGCGGGTAGAAAGAGGAGGGACGGGGCGGTGCGCGCTCTGGGGGCGGGGCCTAGCGGGCGTGTAACGGCCGCTTGGGGAGCTGAGGGAGGGAGTTGCTGCCCGTGGTCGACGTGGTGGCCGTAGTTGCTTTCCCTGAGTGAGGCATTTCACCGCCTACTTTGAGGCCCACGTAAGTACTCCTTCGCTCAGGGCACCCCCATCGGACTGGCAAACCCTATCATACCGTGGGGAGCTCTGGAGGAGCTTCCGACACGCACGACCTACCCCTGTGGGCGGGGGAAGGGGCAGGCGCGGGAGAGCGAAGGCGCATGCGCAGGGCGACTAAGCTGTCCCGCTGGGTCTCCCGGGCTTGGGCTTCCTAAAGGGATGTCCCGCACACGCCCCCTCGCGTTTATCACCTTGCTTTCTGCTCGGTCGTCGTCCGCACGACAGCAGTTGTAAGTACCTATGTAAAAGGACAATGCCTGTGCAGGTTAGGCGGCGGGAAGCAGGGCCCTTGCCCGCAGGCAGCGCACAGTCCCGGGAGAAAGGTGATTTACTCGGTTAGCACTCAGTAGTGCAGCGTGGAGTACAAAGTGCGGAATCGACGGCGCGTTGTAGCCTGAGCGGGCAGGAGCCCTCCCCGAGGAAGTCAAGTTTGAGCCGAGATTTGAAAAATGAGTAGAGAATTAAGGTTGGAACCCAGTGCACTCGTGAAGGCCCCAGGCTAGAGTTTCTGAACCAGGGAGATTTTGCTCCTCACCAGATAACATGACAGTATCTGGAGATTTTTTTGATCCCTACTGTCTAGTGGGTAGAAATCAGGGATGCTGCTAAACATCCCACACTGTATACAGCAAACACTTACCCGACCTAAAATGTCAGCATCGAAGTATTGAGGTTGAGGAACCCTGCCCTATAGGCAAGGAAGAGCTGGTGCACTTAGTGTCTTAAAAGTTAATTTGTTCACTAAAGGATTTTTAGTGCTTGCTTCATCACAATTAACTGGGAGGATCAGAGCTCCGTTTGTCCTTTACACCAATATATTTCCACCACGAGGCATAGCGCAAGGCAAATAGGCACTCAGTAAATTTTGATTTTTGACTACTGTGTGCTAGGTGGGGAGGAGTGGTGATACAAGGGTAAGATAACCTTGTCTTATTGCTTGCCCTTAGGTCTTACCTGTTTTATAATCATCTGGTGATGTAGTATGTTTCAGGACTTGTTCTTTGTGGAGGCAACTTCTTGGCAATGATTTGGCTTCTCTTTAAATCTGGTTTAGTGAATGATCAAGGCCATGAAAATAGTGTGATGGGTGGTGTGGGATTCTTAATGTGTTTGTGTCACCTGTCTGTGTATCCATGCCTTCAAATACTTTCGTGTCTTGATGTGATTCTCCCCACAGCTGCCGAGTGTGACTTTCCACACTTAAATTATAATTCTTGCAAGGGAGAAATGCTTATAACAGTCAAAATTTAATTTGGGAGTAGCAACTTGGGAAATAGAGCCTGGGTGGTGACCAAGGGCAGGCAAAGTGAAGAAACTGCATGAGCTGCCTCTGCTGCTAACTGCGCTGGGGCTTGCAGACCGGGCTTGTCTGAGGCAGAAACTTCCAATTGTGGAGCCTTAGAACCTCTTCTTTTTCCCTCTTTGTTACACACAGAAAGAATGCTGATTAGACTCCTACTGCATCAGAGCACAGTCCTGGCTATGGAGCCTCTTTCTAGCTATATGACCTTTACTTCTCTAAATTTTTATTTCTTCATCCAGAAAATGGGGATAATAATGGTAACTGGCTTCATAGGTTTGATGTGAACATTAAACATTAGACATGATTAGCACAGTACTTGATAGATAGGTACTGAATACATGTTAAATTTATTGAACAGATGAGTATTTCTATAGTTTAAAGGGCTTTGAAGATAAAAACCATTAGTGTTGGGTGCTTTTTTCTTCTTCTTCTTTCTGCCCCCTTCACTCCTATATTTCTTGGCTGAATTGGATCTCATACCTTCATTTCTCTCACTTTTATTTCAGGAAATTTCTTCTCTTCAGATAGTCCTAAAATTTCTACCAGTTAGCCCATCTACTGAACTGAGTATTTATTCTGTACTCTTTCTCCTTGTGGGAGTTCTGAATTGAGTTCACATATGTGTATACAGCTCAGTGGTTTTAGTATATTCACAAGGTTGTGCAGCCATACCACTATCTAATCTCAGAACATTTTGATCACTCTGGAAAGAAACCCCATTAGCATTTACTCCCCATTCCCTCATGGCCCTTCACTTAGTCCCTGGCAACCAATAATCTACTCTCTATGGATTTGTCAGTTCTAGACATTTATACAAATGGAATCATGTGATATGTGGCCTTTGTGTTTGGCTTCTTTCATTTAGTGTCAGTTTTCAGTGTCTGTCTGTGTTGTAGCATGTATCAGTACTTCATTGCTTTTTATTGCTACACTTACCCATTCATCAGTTGATGGGTATTTGAGTTCTTTCTACATCTTGGTTGTTATAAATAATGTTGCTGTGAGTGTTCATGTATTCAATATAAGATTTTGTGTGGGCTTATGTTTTTATTTGTCTTGAGTATATTATATATCTAGGTGTGGAATTGTTGAGTCATAAGGTAACTGTTTAATTGGAAGTTCTTTTGTCATCCTATTTTCAATTTATCTAAATTTGGAAAGGTCTTAGAATCTGGTGGGCCTGTCATTTTGTTTTACTTCAAAGAAAATGGGTGAAGAAAAGGATTTTGATACTGAATGATGTCACTAATAGGTAGGTAATCTAATTCTTTCTTCCATGTCACCATTAACACACTGAATGATACTAGTATAAATTGAAGTTTTTATTACTGAACAAAACTTCTCTTACTCAGTATGTGAAGACGGGATTTCTGTTGTAAATGCAGTGAATTAGTCAGGGTTTGAGTTGTTGTTACTAAGAGGAAACTATAGAGGTCACTATAGTACATTAGAGAAATATAGCACCTTATAGGATTCCCCCACCAAAGTTTTCATTTAACCTCTAAGAGTTCTTCTGTCAGCAGTTTGTCCTAAACTCTTTTGGGGGACTCTTAATTAGTTCAAAGTTTCTAAATTTGGATTTTATCCTCCAGGGACTGTACTGTGTCACTTTTTATTAGTGTAAACTGTCAAGTAAAAGTTTTAAAAACATTTATAAAGCACTTAATATATGTCAGGCATTGTTGTAAGTTAAATCTAAAAGAAATAGCATGAATTAGATCCTGTCTTTATCTTTTTATGTGAAGGAACTGAGGAACAGATATTTTTAAAATATTTTTTAATTTTTTATTTATTGATTTTAGAGAGAGGAGAGAGGAAGGATTTTAGAGAGAGGAAGAGAGAGAAACATCATTTTGTTGTTCCACTTTTTTATGCATTCATCGGTTATCTATTGAATGTTTCCTGATCGGGGATCAAACCCACGTTCTTGGCATATAGGGATGATGCCCTAACTGACTAAGCTACCCAGCCAGGGTCTGCACAGAAATATTAAGAAATTTGCCCCAGTTATACAGCAAATAAATCGCTAAGTCAGGCTTCAAACCCAAGTGGTCTGAGCAAGTGTCCACACTGCGAACCACTTCTCTGTACTGCCTCTCAAGTACTATGCAAATGTAAGATATTATTTGCTATTACTACTCCTTTAGGAGCCACTTCAGTCACTGTTCAAGTGTTGCTGACAGTGGAGACACAGCCATTTGGCACATCATGCTCAGACATGGCGGAGGGTTTTTTCCTTTTATAATTTTTATTTATTTATTTTAAAATATTTTATTCATTATTTTCAGAGAGAAGGGCAGGGAGGGAGGAAGACAGGGAGAGAAGCATCAATGTATGGTTGCTTTTCACCTTCCTCAAGCTACGGACCTGGCTGGAGACCTGGCTTGCAACCTGGTTATGTGCCCTGACTGGGGAATCGAACCAACAACCTTTGGGTTGTAGGCCAACACCAATCCACTGAGCCACCAGCCAGGGCACTGTTATTATTATTTTTTTTTGAATCCTCACCCAATGATATATTTATTAATTTTAGAGAGAGAGGAAGGGAGAGAGAGAAAGAAACATAACTCAGTTGCCCCCTTGTATGCACCCCTAACCCCACCAGGGGATGGAGCCTCCAACTTAGATGTGTTCTCTGACTGGGGAATTAAACCCGTGACCTTTGGTGTGTGGGCCAATCCTCCAACCAATTTAGCCATCCAGCCAGGGCTATTTGCTGTTAGTTATGGTTAATTAAAGCTTTTGCTTACACAGCCCTGGCTGATGTGGCTCAATGGATTGAGCCCACTGCCTACAAACCAAAAGGTTGCCAGTTCGATACCTAGTAGGGCACATGCCTGGGTTCAGACCAGGTCCCTAGTTGAGGGCCTGCAAGAGCAGATTGATGTGTCTCTTGCACATTGATGTTCCTCTCCCTCTCATTAGCCCTCCTTTCCCTGCTTTCTAAAAAATCAATTTCTTTTTGTTTTTTTTTTAAAAGAAGCTTTCACTTACGCAGACAGTGATCAGCTTCTGCTGAATTCTCAGAACCTACATTAGAGTAAACATAACAATTTTAAGCAATGGAGAAATGAGAAGAAAACTTCATGTTCCCAGCTGAGGACTAGGGTTTTGCTAATGACCAAGAATTTTATCCATCTTTGTTCATCATGTGACTACTTTCATTACTAGATTAATCAGGGAATTTGTTTTATGTTAATCATAGTTGAAGCCATAATACTTAATTGTTGGTTTGGTTATTTAGTTCTTTCTTCACACCATCTTGTCCCCAAGGCTAAGAAGATCCGCAGCAAAGTTTATTAATTCAAAGTAATATTAAACTCTGGTCGGATAGCTCAGTTGGTTGGAGTATTGTCCCAATATGCTGAGGTTGCAGTTCGGTCCCCGAGCAGGGCCCATATAAGAAGTAACCAATGAATACATAAATTAGTGGAACAACAAATAGATGTTTCTCTCCCCCCCACCCCGCCTTCTCGCTTTCTTCCCTTCCTCTTTCCCTCTAAAGTCAATCAATAAAGAATTTAAAAAGAAGAAATGTTATTTTTAATTTTTTCAACAAGTGGAGTGGTTCTGGAACCATATAGGGTCAGTGTTGGGGATCTCTGGTTCTAGGTTTTCTGTCCTTGCTTTAGGAAGAAAAGTAGGGTGGAGTATTGGGAGTTGCTTTGCCTTAAAAAATAATCCTTAGGAGTAAAACATGTGGAAGAATACTTGAATGCTTTGTCTAATTTTGATAATTTCAGTTGAATGGAAATGAGTTACAGGGAGTTAAAAGATAGTGGAGAGGTCTGACTGGTTACTCCTTCATTCTACAGTTGGCTCAAATAACTGTGATGGCCATGCAGGAAAAATATCCAAGTGAGAGGAATTCTCATGCTACTTCACCAGGTGAGTAGTCAAAGTTTTCTGGGTAAACTCTGACCTTTGCTCTGTAATTTCAGAACAAATTTCTTTTTAAAGAACATACTGAGCAAGCAAGCACTCACTGAGACTTGGGTATTAAAGGAATAAAAATAACATGGGGCCATATTGAACAGAAAGAGGTCCCTTCAAGAGAACAGCTATTTATCTCTTGTCCTACATGGCTCCCAACAAGACCATGTGATTGACAGAGAGGAGAGGACACACAAAGGATTGGAACAGAATGACTGTGGAACATAGTTTCATTAGAAATCAGAAAAACACAGCATAAATTACTGTGTTCTGTGTTGTCTTTGTAGTCCTGTGGGTGGGTCAGTCATCTGCTAGCCCACAAAGATTGGAATTCTTCTTGAATGCCCACAGTCTTGGTTGTGTTGTCACTAGAGATTCAGGAATTTATCTCTAGAATGGATTGATAAGATTTTGAAAGCTTCATAGACCCACTAAAATGGTATATTAAGTATATAAAACATATATAAATGAGTACACATACTCAATGCCCATTAAATAGATACAGTACAGTTCAATAGGAAGTAGCATTTAAAAAAAAGATTTTATTTATTTTTAGAGAGAGAGGAAAGTAGGGAGAAAGAGAGGGAGAGAAACATGATGTACGGGAGAAACAGCAGTCGGTTGCCTGCCTCCCTCACACCCCTAACTAGGAACCTGGCCCACAACCCAGGCATGTGCCCTGACTGGGAAGCCAATCAGTAACCTTTTGGTCCTCAGGCTGGCTCTCAATCCACAAAGCCACACGAGCCAGGGCAAAAATAGCATTTTAGCAATAACATTTTGAGTTCTGTGGTATTTATAAAGAAAAGGATATATTTTATTCAACTAAGGGATGTTAATATCGTATTTTTCATAAGTAAATGGGATCATGGTTGTAAAGTGCTTTGGCTTCTAGGTTTCAGGAAATGACAGCTGCTATTAAATATTATTTTGTTTTCTGTCTCATTACTCTTGGATTCTTGGTAGATCTTAGTTCTGTCTTTGAACATTCTCAGCCCTCATGTTATTTCTATTTAAAATGAATAAAATGAGAGTTGCTGAAATAGGCACAGGAGAAAGAAAAGGGGTGGGGTGCTGCTATTCCTTCATAGGTTGAAGTGATTTTTAAAAATGGTCTTGTGGGGTTGTGGCAGCTGGTTAACACTGAAAGTGGGAATGCCACTTGTTTCAGGTTCCAGTGTGATTCAGAAGGGTGGTCCTCTGGGCTGTGAGTGGCAGACCCCAGTTATCTCGGAGGCCTTTCGGAGCCGCTTCAGTCGCTGTTCAAGTGTTGCTGACAGTGGAGACACAGCCATTGGCACATCATGCTCAGACATGGCAGAGGGTAAGCTTGTATTAATGATTTGATTATCAATTTTCAGATTATGTTTTAGGTGTATTGTCATTTCCAGAATATTCCTAAGTCAGTCCACTTAGAAAGGAGTTGGCTTGATTCTTCTTACTCCATGCTTCTCACAGCTCATCCCCTCCTTCCAATTTCTACTGTGTTTGTCCTATCTGAAACAACTTTTTCATCTTTCCTCAAATCTATCCCTCTACTGCCAGATTAATCTTTATGAAAGCTTGATCTTAGAGCTTTCCTTTTCTGCATTCCTTGATGGTTTTCATTATTTGCAGGATAAAATTCAGAGGCCTCAATTCTTCTGTGATCTGACCCTGTGCCACCTATTTAAATGCATTTCTTACTGTCACCAAGTCTCTTGTCTTACTATGCTATGAAAAAGGAACTTTTAAAAAATACTTGGGCTTCTTTAATCTGGGCCCATTTGTGGTGTTCCCACCTCCTTTCATCCCTCCTAGCTATGCTGGTCTTATTTTTCAAGATTAGTGAGGTATCTGACAAGACTTTTCCCATCCCTTGCTAACAAAGATTTCACTTTCTTCTGTCATCCATAGGAGGGCCACACTCACTAGAAAATTAGAAAAAAAAAAATTCTCCTGGGTCAGTAGATACCTTTTTGACTTTGGTTGTGGCATTACTACTTTGGGTGTTATGGGATCAAAACTGAATTTGGCGAGTCTTGAAAGAGTGGTACTGTGGATGGAGAATGGAAGGAGGTGCAACATAGTAGCAACGCCTTGCATGTCTTATATCTTTATTGTTTCTGCCACTTGTTTTTGCACTTAATAATTGCCAGCAGTACTGTACAAGAGTATTTTGGTTTTTATTTATATGGTGAGTTCCTAGAGGGCAGAGGACCTAATGATAATAATTAATGACTTTTTTTTAAAGATTTTATTCATAATTTTTAGAGGGAGGGCAAGGGAGGGAAGAAGAAAAGGAGAGAAACATCAATATATGATTGCGTTTCACCTGCCTCCAGCTACAGACCTGGCTGGAGACCTGGTTTGCAACCTGGTTATGTGACCTGACTGGGAATCGAACCAGCAACCTTTGGGTTCACAGGCCAGCACCTTATCCACTGTGCCACCAGCCAGGGCTAATGACTATTTCTTAAATACTTTGTGATGGTACTGTACTAAATGTTATTTTTAAAATTATTTTTACTTATTTTAAAGATTTTATTTATTTTTAGAGAGAGGGGAAGGGAGGAAGAAAGAGAGGGATATAAACATCATTGTGCGGTTGCCTCTTGCAACTGGGGACCTGGCCACAACCCAGGCATGTGCCCTGACCTGGAATCAAACCAGGGAGCTCTTGGTTTGCAGGATGACGCTCAACCCAGTGAGCCACACCGGTCGGGGCTGTAGTACATTCTTTTTAAATTGTAGTAGCCTTGATGTAGTGGTCAAAGCCATTGGTCTGGAAGTTTTTTAAAGAACCCAAGATGTTTTTTCTGCCATGCTTGTTATATACTGTGGTCCATAATTTTAATTTTTGCTCATTTCATTCATGAATCTATCTTGGTTTATTTGGAGCACTTATGACTAGTATAAAATATAGTAGTTGTTGCACCTGTAAATTGAACAGGCTTGCTTTTGATTCCATTCCACTAAAGTGTTTTACCTTGAAGATTCACAAGGGACAGGTTAGAGGTGGATCCTGGAGACCTCAGAAAGCTTTCGGCTCTTTGTTAAAGACTGAAATAGTCACTGGCTTAGTTCAGACTTCATACTTTTATAAACCAGTAAGGGATGCAGACAGTGTGATCAAGATTTATCAGTAGCTGAATCTACTCCTTACCAAGAAAGGAGAGTTGCTAAAAAGAATGAGTTGGGGATTTTTTTGGGGGGGTGGGGGGTGAGAGGGTTAGGGGGTGAGAGGTGGTTGAGGAGAAAAGAGATTTAGAAATATATCCTTAAAATGGTAAAAACCCAATGACTTTGGGGACTGCAGACTTGTCTAGATAAAAATGACATATCCCATACATAAAATTTTAAAGCCTTTGAAAATTGTGCAAGATAGGGACCCCTTGGAAAGTAAGTGTTGCCATTTTGTTTCAAAATGTTCTCAACCATAAACCAGACTTAAGGTGTAACTTGGCTCTTATTGCAGTTTGTCAGAATCAGACGGTTTCCTTAATATAATTAAACCCAATAGACAAGTGACAAATACTGACAAATATTTTACTTTTTTCTGTCATTCATAGGGGGACCACACTCCTTATGTAGGAAATTAGAAAAACAATATTCTTCTGGGTCAGTTGATACCTTTTTGGCTTTGGTTTTGGCATTACTACTTTGGGTGTTCTGGGATCAAAACTAAATTTGGTGAGTCTTGAGAGAGAGTGGTACTGTGGATGGAGAATGGAAAGCGGTGTTACTAACTTCAACAAAGCAGCAACCCCTTGTATGCTGCAATCTCACTGTCTTCTGTTCCAAAATTGTATTTTGGGAGCAGGGACCATTGGTGAAAATAGAAACTAATTGTGCCATTATGGAGGATTTGAATAGAGAGTTTACTAGTGTTGGAAGTCTTCATCACTGGTCTACCTGTTGACTAGTCCTATATATAAATTGTGAGACATCAAAAACATCCTTTGACTATGAAATGTCATTCATTCTTGGTCCTGAGAAGCTGACCCATGTTACAAGAAATTTTTGTTTTATTTGCTTGTATTTAGTATGGCCCTTTAGCCTCAAGATATCTGAGTATAAGAAATTAGATATTCTCCATACGTTATAAGGGATAATTTGACTTGCTTGTGTTTTTAAATAGCTACTTACAAACCCATATGAGAAGATGGTAACTCATCTATACTGATTTAATTCTAGAAAAGTTATAGTATCTGTCCTTATTAGCTGAGTATGTTGTGTTGGTTGATGGAAAGAAAAAAGTGAAGTAGATTGGTAGTCTACTCTTTTTTTTTTAAATTTTATTGTTGTTGTATTACATCCATCCCCTTTTTGCTCCCCTCTGTCCCCTTCCCCACCCACCCACTCCCCCAAAAGTCAGTCCCACCTGTTGTCCATGGCCATGGTTCCGTTATACTAGGTTCCTGCCTAAGCTGCTCCCCTTCCTTGCCGGTAGTCTACTCCTCATGGTAGACGTGCTTGGTTTGGAAATGAGTACTGGGCAGATTGAAAAGGGAGGACATTTGTGTGCCTTATCCCTTTACTCAGCTTTCTGCATGTTGAAGGTAACAGGCAAGTTTTCTTTCTTTGCTTGCGTCCCACTACCTTGGCATGTTAGTTCTGTGACCTTGTAGTCTTCAGAGTAGCACTTTAAAGTTGGGAATATGTAGGAATATGAACCTTCTGTGATAGGGCTAATAAGAGAGGTGTCTCCCAAGACTAGAAAGGAGCTAAAGGAAACATTAAGTCCAGCATGAAGGAAAAGGGGAAAAACCACAGTTGAAGACAAACAAAGGGGTAAGTGAGAGGCAAAATATAAAATAGAGGATTTCAGTGTGTACCCACTTGAGAGTGCTGTCTGTGCTAGAGTGAAACCTGAGAGTTACTAAGAATAGCTTCACATATCCAGGCAGTCGGTTCTGGTGTGTGGGAGGGAGAACAGAATCCTGATTCAGATGCTGTACTCCCTGCCCTGGATACAGAGCAGCACTATCCAGTTCGCCTTATTCTTCAGATAGTTTAGATTCATTGCTCACCTTCATTGGGGAGCTTTTGGAGCTCACAGAGGATTCTTGCCGCCCTTGGGAAGCGTATTTTAATTAGATTGGATTATAACTTAGAGACATGCAGCTCCCAGAAGACCTAATCCATTTTACTTAAGTAAGTGATTTTTTTTTAAGTTCAATTTTCAGCTTTGTTGGTTAACTGACAAGAGTTTTTACTCAAATGAAAGGGACAGAGTATAAGTTAAAAGTGAAGCCATTGTTGCCTTTTGTTGGTTTACCTTGTAAATGGCATTTGAGACCTTGGAACACACATCTCCCAATTAGGCTGTCATGTCTTTTTGCCTAATATTTGTGATGATAGTGTCCCCTCTCCCTGGTCTCAGGGTAGGCAGAGGACATCTGATATAGCAGCTAAACTCAAGAAAGCTTGCTGCTTCAATTTTGACTTATGGAAGATTATTCTTTCCACAGATTTTTGCAGCTCAAGTAGCAGCCCTTCTTTCCAGCCTATCAAAAGCCACGTAACCATTCCAACAGCGCATGTGATGCCTTCTACCTTGGGGACCTGTCCTGCCAAGCCAAATTCTACACCTGCCGGACCCTCTTCCTCTAAAATCCCGTTGCCAGGATTGGCTGAAAGTGTGGGGATGACAAGAAATGGAGACCTCGGTGCAATAAAACGTTCTCCAGGCCTATCTAGAGACTTCATGTATCTTTGTGGTACTGCTGGAGAAAATGGAATTGAGCAGCCTTGGTTTCCAGCAGTGGGCCATGAAAGAGAAGAAGAGATGAGGAAGTTTGATATTCCCAATCAGTCGGCAGTGGTGGAGACACTTTATTCAGAGCCTCGCTACAGAGCCCACTTCCACAACCTAAGAACTGACCCAAACAAGGAGTTATACAAAGTGTTGCCTGAGACCAAGAAGGCACCCGGCAGTGGGATGGTATGTGAGCGGAATGGACTACACCCTAGCAGCAGCGGGTTGCTCCCTTTGGGACTCCAGCCTGCTCCTGGGCTCTCCAAGTCTCTACCCTCTCAGGTGTGGCAGCCCAATTCTGACCCTTGGCATCCCCGCGAGCGATCTTGTGAGCTCAGCACTTGTCGGCAGCATCTGGAGTTGCTTCGTTTACAAATGGAGCAGATGCAGGTAGAGGCCCTTCTTTCCCTGGATTTTGCAGATTCTGTGCAGATTGTTGAACTGTGTAGATTTTGTCCTATAAGTTTTGTCTAAAGAAAACATTTGTGAGAAAGAGGGAAGATGCTTGTAGACGGGACATGAAGGCTTGTGAATGCCATTGAATCTGGTGGTGGTCTAATTAAACACCAGATGGGTTCTCCAAAATAGAAGGTTATAAGGGAAAGCCCAAAAAAGTCACCAGGCTAGGTGACTTTTACATACCAAGATTTGGTACTTTTACATACCAAATCTTATTTAATCCTTACAGCACCCTGATGAGATACATGTAGAAATTTATCAGGCTCTTGGAATAAGTTATCTGCCCAGGATCACAAAACTGGTTAAGTTACAGCTAGGATTTAAAAATTGTCTTTGAACTGCTATGCTTTTCCCACTATACCATTTTTATGTTTTTTAAAAAGTTCCTTCTGCTGCTTAAGACTGGGAAGGGAAGAAGCTGGATGTACTCTTTTTTTCCTGGTTATTGCAGACATCTTAGCTCTTGGTTTACCTCTGTTGCCAGATAATAAAAGATAGCTGACCTTTTCTTAGAAACAAGAGCCTTTCTGAGCAGTTTCCAGTTGGCAGAAGTCTCCCTGGCAGGTTCTTTCCAGTCAGGCATCAGAGCTAAAATTATTCCATAAACACTGGGCCTTCTTAGGCTGAGCCAAAGTGAACCTTGACTACAGACCCAGCAGGTGCTGCTCAGGCGTTTTTCAGGTGGTATGGGTCAAGATCAAGCCTCTTTGGACCTGCTTGTCTTTCAGCTTCAGAATGGAACCACCTGCCACCATCCCGCTGCTTTTGCTTCTTCACTGCCCACATTAGAACCAGCACAGTGGATCAGCATCTTGAATAGTAATGAACACCTTCTAAAGGAAAAGGAGCTCCTCATTGACAAGTAAGAGAGCAAAGGGTGCCATAGGGCTGGCTTCTGTTCTCCCAGCCCCTTACCGAGGACACCTAACAAAGTCATCTCAAAAATAGCACATCCTCCTCTGGTTAGGCTTCTCCTTGCTTCATGGTAGAGCTAGGTTGAGAAGCAGCCTAGTCCTGTACCTAACTAATGCGTTAGACCAATTGTATGTCTGCGTGGGATCTGGGGTGTCCCCAAAAGGGACATCTGGTTCTTTGCATCTGATCTCCTCATTTCCCCTCAGTCAGCTTCCTTGTTTGTTCCTCCTCCAGCAAAAATAAAAGTACTGCCCAGCATCCAAGGTTCTCGCTTATGTAGTATGGCTTGTACCCACCCAAGGAAAGTGGAAGCTCATATTTGCGACTGGATCTCATTTTACTGGCTTTTTCAGGCAAAGGAAACACATCTCTCAACTGGAGCAGAAAGTACGAGAGAGTGAACTTCAAATCCACAGTGCCCTTTTGGGCCGCCCTGCCCCGTTTGGGGATGTCTGCTTGCTGAGGCTACAGGTAAGTATTGGTAGCTCTGTTGACATCGTGCTTGTCATAATTCAGTGTCTTTGCTATGCTTGGCACTTTCAGGTATCCAGGAGATAGGAAAGAAACCAAGTGATGTAAGGTGTTTCTGCCCCAAAAGCGTATCCTAATTATAAAGCATCCCTTGTCTTGCCTTTGGTGGGAAGAGGGGCATAGAAAAAGCTTGAGGGTGGAAGAATCAGGTGGCAGTCCAGATAGTTTGGTGTCCTGACTTACTTACAAGCAAAGGAAGGCAGAGGAAGGTACATTGTAAGGTCTTAGAGTTGAGTGATGTTCTGAAAAGTCCTAATCTACCAGCCATGGCCAAATGGAAGGAGAGGCAGATGCAATGGGATATTTAGAGCCATTTTCATTTTCATCTCCCATGTCTAGGAGCAGCCAAAGGAAATCATTTTCTCATTGAGGTCAGTGGCTCTAGAAGCCTGCTTTGTTGACAGGCTTCTGTGCAATTTTGTTTTGAGTGACGGATATAAACAGATTATAGTACCAGCTTTGCTACCTAGTGGGCTTGTTAAGACTGTTCTGTCTTATAGAACCAGATTGTTACAGCACAAAGGGCCCCTTAGATAAAATGTAGTTAAGTTCTCTTTAAAAAAATTGAGGCTAAAGAAGGAGGAAGAACTTCCCTAAGGTCATGTAGAGAAAGAGTGGAGAGAACCAGGCCTTGAGTCCAGGTCACCTGTGTTCCTTTCATTTTATGGCAGCTCCTCAAGTATTGCTTTAAGGTAGTTGTTCTGAAACGTGAGTGTGCATCAGAATAATCTGGAGGACTTTTTACTTTATTTTATTTTTTAAAAAGATTTTATTCAAGCCCTGGCTAGTAGCACAGTGCTTAAGGCGCCGGCCTGCGAACCCAAACGTCGCAGGTTCGATTCCCCAGCCAGGGCACATAACCAGGTTGCAAACCAGGTCTCCAGTCAGGTCTGTGGCTGGAGGCAGGTGAAGCACAACCATACATTGATGTCTCTCTCCCTCTCTGCCTCTCTCCCTTCCCCTCTTTCTAAAAATAATGAAATAAAATCTTAAAAAAAAAAAAAAAAAAAAAAAAAGATTTTATTCATTATTATTCAGAGAGAAGGGCAGGGAGGGAGGAAGAAAGGAAGAGAAGTATCAGTGTATGGTTGCCTTTACCTGCCTCCAGCCAAGGACCTGGCTGGAGACCTGGCTTGCAACCTGGGTATGTTCCCTGGTCAGGGAATCGAACCAGTGACCTTTGGGTTTGCAGGCCAGTGCCTTTCCATTGTGCCACCAGCCAGGGCGGAGGACTTCTTAAAACACCAATCGTTGAGCCCTGGCTAGGTAGTCAGTTGGAGCATTGTCCGGATAAACCAGGTTGCAGATTTGATCCCTGGCAGGGCACATACAATGGTCAACTAATGAATACATAAATAAGTGCAACAATAAATTGGTGTTTCTCTCCCCGCCCCCTAAAATCAATCAATCAAAAAAAAAAATTGTTGAGACCCAACCCTTGAGGTTTGGATTCAGTGGGCCTGGGAATTGGGCTCAAGAGTGTTCATTTCTAATAAATTCTCAGGTGATACTGATGCTATTGGTCCTAAGACTACCTTTTGAGAAGCACTACTTGAAGTAATTCTTAGAGAAAAATGATATTTGACCACGAAGTCTGCTGGGATAGGTAAAGTACATGGGAGTGTAAGGTTAAGGAATAGATACATTGGGAATCTTTCTGCAGGAATTGCAGCGAGAGAACACTTTCTTACGTGTGCAGTTTGCACAGAAGACGGAAGCCTTGAGCAAAGAAAAGATCGAGCTTGAAAGGAAACTCTCTGCTTCAGAAGTTGAAGTCCAGCTCATCAGAGAGTCTCTCAAAGTGGCATTACAGAAGCACTCGGAGGAGGGGAAGAAACAGGAAGAAAGGGTAAGCTAATGAGCTAAAAGCTCTCTTGTTCACAGAGTTGACAGTCAGCTGTCTCTGCCAAACTCGAAGCTGTTTCTGGCCCCCATTCTTGGAACCAGGAGAAGCCAATTGTGTCAGACCCTGCATTGACTTCTCCTGCAGGACTGGTCTGCTAGAAACGGAACTCCATTCTGTGTCATCTTCACAAAACTGTTGTACTGCATTACAAATACACACTGCCCCAGGTTGTGATCGGCCTGGGTGGAAAACCAGCCTGAGTATTCATACCAGGTGGTATTTTTGCAAAATATTTAAATATTTGTGGTAAATTTACACCATTCAGCCTGGTTTCTCTTCACTTTACCTAAAAAGAAAAGAAAACCCTGGCTGCTGTAGCCCAGTGGAGTGAGCACCGGCCTGCAAACCAAAGGGTTGCCAGTTCGATCCCCTGCAGGGCACATGCCTGGGTTGCAGTCTAGGTCCCCAGTTGGAAGCGCCCGCACATTGATGTTTCTTTCTCTATCTAAAAATAAGTAAATAAAACCCTTAAAAGAAAAATAATGAAAGAATTCTATGTGTTCAGCCACCGTAAGAATTTTTACATTTTTGCCTGTGCACTTGAAATTGCCTTTGAATGAGCTTGGTCATCACAGAAGGAACTGATTTAAAATCTCTTGGTTCTGTTTACAGCTGGCCCTAATCAGATGTTCTTCGGGGTCTGGTTTAGTAATTTTAGCTCTTTACCATTTGCATCAAAATCAACTAGAGTGGTACTTCTTAAACGTTATAAACTTTATTGTGCTTAAGAATCATTTGGATTTAGAATAGGTTTAGAGTTATGTCAGGCCTAGGGTTAGTTTAGGGTTAAGTTTAGGCTAAGGTTAAGTATATGTTTAGGTTTCAAGTTGGGTTTTGGGTTGAGAGTGGTATAGAGCAAGGGTTAGCTTAGGCTCCGTTTAGGGTTAGGGTTGAAGTTAAATATAAGATTAAGTTGCTGTTAGAGTTAGGGTAAGATTTAAGGTGAAGGTTAGGTGTAGGGGTGAGGTTAGTAACAGGGATGGGAGGCGTCAAGGATGGGTTTTGGTTTCAGTTTAGGTATAAGGTTATGTTAGGATTAGGTTTAAAATTGAGGTTAGGCATGTTGATAGGGTTGGTGTTACAGATATAGGTCTGGGAAGGTCTTGAAAGCAGAGCTTCTGTGCCTTTTCCTGTGGAATCAGCATATGTCATCTTACTAGCACATCCTTGTGTTCACCAACCAGGAAGCTCACGGAGTGTCCGGAGTGTTTATTGGCATTTTGTTGGGTAGGCTCTGTTGAACTCAATCTCTTACCCCTTTGCCTTCCTCACTGGAAGTTGGGCTCTACTCCATTGTTCTTTCTGATGACTAGCCCCATTCTGAGTTGTGTCATTAGCATAAATGCATTCCTAGTGAGCTACGAATAACAAAGACACTCCTATTGTTTGGGGAATTCTAAGAGTTTAGAGCTTATCTCCCAGGAACCTGGGACAAAGATCAGACAAAAATTTTTCTCTCTCTTTTCTTTTCTCTCTCTTAAAATCTCTTCAAGATTTTATTCTATTATTTCCAGAGAGAGGGGAAGGCAAGGAGGAAGAAAGGGAGAGAAACATCAGTGTATGGTGGCCTTTCACCTGCCTCCAGCTACAGACCTGGCTGGAGACCTGGCTTGCAACCTTGTCATGTGCCCTGACTGGGAATTGAACCAGCCACCTTCGAGTTCACAGGCCGGTGCCAATTCACTGAACCACCATCCAGGGCAGGCAAATCTTTTTATTATGCAGAAGTGCTTGGGTAGTTTCAGAAAACTGCTCAGGGAGCCCTTTTTCCTTGCCGTTGATCGAAAAGTTCAGATGTGTTAATTCTGCGGTATATGCTCTAATCTCAAATGGCAAAATTTCATCAACTTCCTGCCTTCATTGCAGTAAAACAGTATTTACAACCCTAAGGACAGAGTCAATGGTCAATTTGAAAAAGGTTGAGACCTGGCTGGTGGCACAGTGGATAGGTGCCAGCCTGCGAACCCGGAGGTCGCTGGTTCGATTCCCAGCCAGGACACATAACTAGGTTGCAAGCCAGGTCTCCAGCCAGGTCTGTAGCTGGAGGCAGATGAAAGGCAACCATACATTGATGTCCCTCTCCCTCTCTGCCTCTCTCTCTTCCCTTCTCACTAAAAATAATAAATAAATATATATTTTTAAAAGTTGATGTTCAGAGTCCTAGAGGAGTCAGCATATACAGATTCTTGACATTTATTTCCCTAGGTTAAGGGTCGTGATAAACATATCAATAATTTGAAAAAGAAATGTCAGAAGGAATCGGAGCAGAATCGGGAGAAGCAGCAGCGTATTGAGACTTTGGAGCGCTACCTGGCTGACCTGCCCACCCTGGAAGACCATCAGAAGCAGAGTCAGCAGGTAGCAGTGTCTGGGCATACCTGGGGCAAGCAGGGGCGGGCCTGGCACATGCTTTCTCAGCCTCTGCTGCATGCAGTTACGCTGTTTCCTGAAAGGAAAACCCTGAGTCATGTTGAAACTGACATCTGCCAGATTTACAACTAGCCTATCAGTTTTTTAGATCCCAGACAGTTTTTGTTTGTTTTGTTTTGTTTCTTGACCTAAACACGAGGTCCTGTTTCTCAGCTTAAGGATTCTGAGTTGAAGAGCACAGAGCTGCAGGAGAGAGTGGCTGAGCTGGAGAGTTTGCTGGAGAAGACCCAGGCAGCCTGCAGAGAGAAGGAGACTCAGCTGGAAAGCCTGAGACAGAGAGAAGCAGAATTCTCCGCTAGACAGAGGTAAATATCCCTGTGTGGCGGAGGAATGAAGTGGAGAACCAGGTTCTGGTCCTGGCTCTCCCACTTACAACCTGTGGGACTGCTCAGATCACTTTGTTTCTCCAAGCTTCCTTTTCTTTGGATCGTGAGTTACAGAAAAGCTGCCTGTGGGTGAGGGATGTCTTTGAGATGGAGTGTGGGGATGTAATGGTGCAGTGGGAGATTGTCATTGTAGCCCTTGAAAGGACCCAACTGCCGCCTGCCGTAATAGTAATACTGGATAATAATCCTTGAGTATTTATGTTGAATGAGTGGAAGCACTTTATAAACTGGGAGATGAGTTGTCTGTGTGTTTGCAAAAGTGGATCTTGGTGCTAAGAACTTTGTAAGATAAAGTCATCCAGCAGCATCTGTTTCTCCTGAGCCCCAGGGATTGCTCTTGGTTGCCACGACGGGTTCTGAGAACAAAACAAGAGGCCATAATGTATTCTCCGAGTGTTTTTGGGAGCCTCCCCTGTATTAATCGCAGTTTCTGAAAATGTGATGGCTGTTTCTGCAGCCTCTTGGATGAAATGCAGTTTCTAATGGGATAGATTGTATCTGTCGCTGCTTTTTCAGCCACAGTGACCCTGTTGTTTATGTTAGCAGCTGGGCCATGATGAGAGTGACTATGGGGGCTCTATGGGAGGAGACCAATGGTGGAGCCAGAAGTTAGGGGATAAAGTTGCCTCTGCCCCAAACTGTATGTCAAGGAAAGAGGAGATTTTTAAAAATATTTTACGAAATTCTGCAGTATACATGTATGGCTTTTATAATCTAAATGCACGTGATGACTGTTTTTATGTATCAAAGCAAAGAATAAAAAAGCCTTGGGCAGGTGGCCAGCATATAGATGCTGGCCTCTAGGAAGGGGAACCAGGACAGACTGAGCGGCTTCTGTGCAGCGCACCCTGCATTACAGCAGACTTAAGTTATCCTCAGCTGTGGTTTAGAAGAGCCTAAGCATTTTGCCCCAAAACATGCAGTAAATAGCAGATGGGGAGCCAGAACCGCATCTCTCTGACTTAAACTTCTTCACGAGGCCACTGTCTTTCAGCCTGCAAGACAAGCAGTGTGTGGAGGCCAGTGGAGAAGATCCAGCCCAACAGGAAGAATGCCCAAAAGTGGAAGCGGAGTCCTGGCAGAAGGAATGTGATACCCTTCGAAAGGTGACCAGTGTATCCAGGTTGTAGCAGGGGAAGGCTGAGGGGAAAGAGGAAAATTGTGTATTAGTAAGGAACCATGAATTTTTGGCTTTGGGTCACCTACGATCTGTTACCCAGATCTTTTCCCTCTTTTCTGAGAAGTCATTCCTACATAATCAAGTTGCGTTTTAGATATTTATTCTTATGACAGGCAAGCAAAGTAAGGGAAAGACATGTCTGTGAACATTCAGACTAGATGCTTCAAAATGGCACACTGAAGCTTGGTCACTTGATTCACGGCCCTGTATAGAACCTCTTGCACTGGGCGGAGATCTGACCACTGGGGTGGCCCTAATTCAGCAGGGAAGGAGGTACTCAGGGCCTGCTGGGTGAGACTGATTACAGATCAGCAAAAAAAGAAAACCCGGAGAGAGTTCAGAGAATGAAGTCTCAGAGGACAGGAAACTGGGCCTGTTCAGATTCTCTGCTTGAATATCAGTGTAATGAAAGCTCTAAGTAACAACACTCACATCTCTGGATAGGGCAGCCTTTATTAAACTGAAGTTTTAGCCATGTGTGTCCTTTACCAAAGAATCAGAATTATCCTGGCTACATATAAAATTATTCCACTGACCTATAGTCATCAGGATAAGGGTGTCTCCCCCATCCACCACTCACCCAGAATAGTGGCCATAAGTCCACACTACTTGTGTGTGTGTGTGTGTGTGTGTGTGTGAGAGAGAGAGAGAGAGAGAGAGAGAGAGACAGAGAGAGAGACAGAGAGATTTGACTGGAGCACAGGAGTGTGAAGCTGGTTATCCAGGACAGGGAATCTGAGTTACATATACATATTTCTGTAGGTAGAGCTAACTTGTCTTCACCCTGGTCTCACTATTGACTGGCTGTAGCCAGTAGGGCAAATAGCCAGACCAAAGGACCTAATGTAGCCTCCTGCCCTCTTGCCTTCTACCATTTAGTCCCCTTCTTGCCTTCTACTGCAGCATCAGCTTGTGCTTACAGCCTTCCTTGATAACTGCCTTTCAGGTTGTGGAGAACCAACAACAGAAGATGGATCACTTGCGTTCACAAGTACAGGTGAGGTGGAGTCCTTGGGACATTGTAGGCAGGACTTAATGATGGAATCTCTGGAATTTAGTTAGTAACCTGTACTCTTCTCTGCTACGCAGTTTGCTCAGTATTAGGAATGCAATAGGAATGAGGCTCAATCAGTACTTTTAGCCTATAATCTTGTTGGGAAGGGTTTTGGTATCATACCCTGCTAGCAATGTCCACGTTACGCTAGGGGAACATAGAAGAGTCGGTGGGAGAGGAGGAGGTCAAGAGTTTCTGGGGGTCATGACCTTTGAGGGAGGAAGAGGAATTAAGTAGGCAAAGAAGTGGAGCTGGAAAGGATGGTATTGGAACTCCAGCTAGAAGGAACAGCTGGGATAGGAACATTAAGGCCTGGAACTTCAGGGTTTTACAGCTGGGGCTGCAAGCAGTTTGATGTTGAAGTAAGATGGTGACTGGAGAACTGAGCTATGGGAGGCTTTGTCTCTAATTGAGGTAGCTTTTGTTCTTCAGGTAAATGATGGAAATCTGCTACAGTATTTAATTGGGGCGTGATGTGGTCAGGTTTGCAACTCAGGCTGTAGTATGGAAGGAAAGAGGCAAGGCTAGAGCCCTGTGGACTGTTGTGAAATTCCTAGTAAGAGATGATGTAGGAGCCTGGCATAGGCAGCAAAGCAGGCAGGAGATGAGAGGGGACAGGTTTAATTTAAGTGAATTTTAGGAAGTAAAATTGAGAGGAATCAGTGACTGACAGAATTAGGGGGTTGAAGAATAAAGAAAAAATCAAAGAGGACTCTGGTCTCTGTTTTGAGCCAGAGTGGTAGTATCTTTAATTGGATTCTCCAAGAAATCCTAGGTCAGGCAGGTTCACCAGGTTGTATTTGGACTGTGAAAGGGGTTTCACCCCGAAGTGGATCAGATGCTCTGGGGAGCAATAAAAGCTGTAGTCCTGCCTTTGCCATTATGTGGGTTGGTCGATGTCTGTTTCATACTTCTAGTCCTATTAGAATATAGTCAAACCTAGTAAGCATTTACACTCTTAAAATCCTAGCTTTTTAGTAAAGTTTTAATGAATCTCTGTTTTCTGGAACCCTTAGGTTCCACAAAGGTTGAAAAAGCTCAATATTTTGAATGGTACATTTACCCATGATGAGACTTCTCAGGCAAATTGTTAGGTAAATTTGCTGGAATTAGGTCAATTCAGGTTGGTTGTATTGGGTATTTCAGGGTGATAAGATGATGTTCCCTTTGGCAGTAACATTTTTTTTTTTTTAAGATTTTATTCACTATCTTCAGAGAGAAGGGAAGGGAGAGAGGCAGAGAGGAAGAGAAACATCATTGTCTGGTTGCCTTTCACCTGCCTCCAGCTACTGGCCTGGCTGGAGACCTGGCCTGCAACCTGGTTATGTGCCCTGACTGGGGAATCAAACCTGCGACCTTTGGGTTCACAGGCCAGCGCCTTATCCACTGTGCCACCAGCCGGGGCTGGCAGTTACATTTTTTATTAACACAAAATGGGAAAATTCAAATACATTTTAAAACTATTCAAAGCAGTTATAAAATTGGGGGGCTATTGGGATGAATAGAATAAGAGGTGGAAGATAGCAAGTACAAATACCTCCCTCCCCCTGGCTCCCCCTACATACACATACACACAAACTAGATTTGGTGCCTACGGGCATGTTCTCCTCCCCCTCTCATTTCTATCAAAAGCATTTGAAACAGTATTCAAGGGCTTGGGCTGTGGGCTCCTTAAAGACTGGTATTCTTTTCAGTCACCTCAGTGTTCATCACAATAAGTGCTCAATAAATATTAAACTAAGCTGAGTGGATGTTCCCTGCCCTCAAGAAAGTTATGGTCTAGTGGAGGGAGGAATGATGTGCATAGCCGGCACGAACTGCAGGGTGAGGTTAGGATTAATTGAGTCTGATTTGCAGACTGATGAAAGTTCAGATGGGCCTTGAAGGTTTCCTAGGTGACAGGCAGAGCAGAAGAGAAGTCTGGGCAAAGGGGAAGAGGAGTGAGCACCAGTATGAAAGCCGGAAACTGGGGACGAAGGCCGCCAGTCATTCAGTGTGGGTGGAGTGTAAGCTGTGTGGAGGATAGAAAGGGAGAAGCTGGAAAAGTAGGTAAGGGCTAGATTGGCCTGGAATGCCTGAGGAACAGGCCTCTTATTTTGGGCATGGTCACTGGCTATAGGAGGGCTATTCTAAAATAAATTCTTAGCAGTGTGTGGGCAGGATAGGGTTTTCCTATGTACTCCAGGCTGGTGGCGGTAGGCTCTGAGCTGGGCTAGTTACCCCCGGTGTGTTCTCCCACCACTCCTTGCCATGGAATTTAGAGCCTACAGCAGCAAGTGGCTCAAGAAGAAGGAACAAGCCAAGCCCTGAAAGAGGAGGCCCAGCGGAGGGAGACAGCCCTCCAGCAGCTCCGCACAGCTGTGAAAGAGGTGAGCAGCATTAGCTAGACCTCTAGGTTCTCTTTCTCCGTGTACACTCGATCCCCATTCCTACTCCCACATGAGCCCCCATGTTTGAAAGGTGCCTGCTGAGGTATTTTTGGTAAAGGAATAGGAAGAGATGTTACATCATCCATTATATTAAAGGTCCAAAGCCTGTCTTAGAGTGACCATAATTGCGTAGGAATGCTTTTTGTATGTGGAAAGTCATCCTCCCTTTCTCTTTCTACAGCCAAAGATTTGTGGGGTTGGGAAGGGAAGGGTTCAAGAATACTGAGAGTTTGGTAGTCTTCATGGAGTAAACAGAGCTGTCATCAGCAACCACGTTCACTGGTCAAGTGCCTGTAGGGAGTTTCCCAGAGCAATGATTGTCACATGGCCCAGTACAGGTGAAGAGCTGGGACTGGAGGAGGAACTCTTTTCAGTATCATTAAAATAGGGAGTGGGCTAAGCGGTTCAGGGGAAAAGGGAGAGACACAGATATATGTGAATAACTGGTCTATGGAGTGAAGCCCAACTCCACTGAGCTGGAAGGAAATCTACATTCCAGCACTGTCTCCTCCAGGTCCCCAGTTTCTCCGGCTCCCTACCCGGTGGCCACTAGCTGTCATGTCATTATTTCTCCCTTTATTCCTCTGACATACACTGATCAGACTGGCTGGTGGCCACTTTTGTCAGGGTGGCAGGGAGAGATTGAAACCAGTGTCTCCTCAGATTTCACAGTTCACGTTAAGCCTTCTCTAATAGCCTGGCTAACAGAGTTGGCTGAGGGACTGGCTTCAGATAGAGTTCCGAGGGGTGGGAGTATGTTCCCTGGTTCCTGAACAGAAACCTGGAGGCTGATGACGGTATCTGCTGGGGAGCGGTTTCTCTCCAATGTGGGAGTCCTACGTCCCCAACCTACTTCCAGGAGGAACTAGGCCTGGTGCTGGGAAGAGGGTGGAAGGGGGGGATATCACCTGACTTGTAGCCTCCCCTTCACACACAAATATACATATATTCACATTCAGGTACAGATACGCTGTCTTTCCCTGGGCTGGGCCTGGGTTAATGTTCTTGCCCATCCTCTCAGCTTTCAGCACAGAACCAGGACCTGATTGAAAAGAACCTGACACTCCAGGAACATCTGCACCAAGCTCAACCAGGGTCCCCACCTTCACCAGACACAGCCCAGCTGGCATTTGAGCTGCACCAGGAGTTGGCCAGTTGTCTTCGTGATCTGCAGGCTGTCTGTAGCATTGTGACCCAGAGAGCCCAGGGCCATGATCCCAATCTCTCCCTGCTCCTGGGCATTCACTGTGAGTCCTCAGGCCAATCTGGGATCCAGGGGGGAGAGGCTTTCATTCTCCTGTCACCCTAATCCCACTTTCCCATCCTTATGGTAATGTGTGAGCAGGGCTCTGGTCACTGCCCTGTGAGAGTTTGTATGTTTTACATAGTAGATGCTTTATACATCTATCCTGGGTATGTGGGTACAGGACAGGCATCAAGTGGCCCTTATGCAGCAAGTTTTCAGCCCACTATCCCCAGCTGCTTTTTAAAAAATGCCATGTCTCAAGACAATAAGCCTCCAAGTATAGGCCACACATACAGCCCCTCCCCTAGGAAGTTTCCCTTGACTAACAGTCTCAAAATGCTATCCTCCCCAGCTGCACAGCACCCAGGGACTCCACTAGATTTACAGAAGCCGGATGTCATCAGAAGGAAACTAGAAGAAGTTCAGCAGCTGCACCACGACATCGAGGATTTAAGGACCACCATGTCAGATAGATACGCCCAGGACATGGGAGAAAACTGTGTCACCCAGTGAAGGACTCTGGGTGTGGGACAGGTTGTACTCCCCAGGGCAGGATGTGGTGTGCTGAGAGCGCAGCCCAGCAGGTCCTACCCTTACAGTGTTTTGCCTCCTGTGTGCTGCTGCTCCCAGCTTGCAAGTGTGGAAGGGGGAGGTCAGAGCCTGCATCTGGGGCCAAGGGCTGACCAGGGGACTGTGCCTGCTCTGTCAAATACTGGGTTTGCCTCGTTGGATTGCATTTGTTCTATCATCCTGATTCACCCTTTGAGGGTGAGTTACTAGTTAACTTTTGCAGGTCACTTGGTTAGTCCTCACAGACTGTTTCAAGCCTCAGGGTGACCTCAAAGACAAACAGGCTTCTCATCTCTCTTCTCCATCCTTTGGGGTGGATCCACATTCATTCCCACTCCATACCCTTGTCCTGCTGATGCCCAGACTTTATTAGTGGGGCATTGAAAGGCTGAGTACCAATAACTGGCCAGTTGAGAATTCTCAGGCCCTGTGTGCCAGCCTTCCTGGGAGCTGAGCTGGGTTTCAGATTTGCTTAGGCCCAGTCCCACTGCTTCTTCCTCAGGGCTCTTGTTCTCACAGACACCTCAGGGTGCTCTATTCATTAGCCAAGTACCTAGTAGAATTGGGGGCCTAGGGGTTTTAGCCAGGCTTTTTCATCTTTTGCCATTTTACAGGAGACCCCACTCTAGCTGCTCTGTGGCCTTGGGGCACTGGCCATGTGTCTAGCACAGCCCCCTTCTCCTTTATTCTCAGGCCGTCCAGGTAGCCCCTTTCTTGGACTTTGAGTGCAAACGTCTCTGTGGTTCTGGGTTTAGGTAGGATTTACCCCAGAACACTGCAGGTCAGCTGTAAAGCTGCTCACCCTCTCAACCAGGGGCTGGGGCCCCTGCCCAGCCTGATCTGTGCCTCTCGTGTTGAGTTCCCTTTCCTGTTCTAGGCTCCTTGAGAGTTCAGAGTACCAGTACAGGTTTTAAGGTATAGCTTTCCGTGTTTTCTGGGGTTTTTTGTTGTTGTTGTTGTTGTTAAGTGTTTCTCTAGGGCCTTTGGACCCTCTGCTTTCTGTTTTCTATTGCCTCCTCCTTTAGGGAGCATCTCACAGTGTTTTGTATCTGGTTACTGGGCTGGCCCCAGGCCTCCCCTAGAGCTGGAGCCAGGCCAGGTGAGGCCATGTGTGGGTATGGGGAACACTGAGCAGTTCAGGAGCCTGCAATCAGCCACCATGGGATTCTAGCTAAGCTTTGGGCTGTCAGGGAAACATCCTAGACCTCACTGCTGGTCCTGAATAAGACTCCTTAAGTGTTTTTACAAGTTGTGTTTTATTTATGCAGTGACTTATCCCTTCCATTCAGAGCAGTCCCACCCAGCCAGCCGCCCAGCCTCTGGGCTCCTGCCTCTTGGAACTAGAACTGCCTGGTTGGACTCCACCCTGTGTTGGGAGCCCAGCCACCATGCTCACGGGTATTTTTCCTCACAAAGTTTATAAGCAGTTATTTATATGAACTCTTGTTATGTCAACTGGTTTGTATTGCCTATTTTGATTACAAAATAAAAATTTTAACAAATTTAGTTTTCCATTGCCTCCCATCACTGCTTTTCCCTACTCCACCCTTTATTTTGGCTTGTCAAAGCCAAAGCCTGGGAGTTCACCCAAGTGCCCCAGACAGAAGCAAGGAGGGGCCTTTGGCAGGTCAGCCTCATGTCTGTCTCTCTACTCCTGTTCTTTCTGTGGGGACAATTAGATCTCTTCCCATACAACTTTCTGTCAGGTGAAGTGCCCTGAGTCGTAGAACAAATCCGCATGGGAGTTGAAGTAATCAGAGAGGAAGTCAGCTGCCTCTGAGTTGCTGGGAGGAAGTGGCTTCCCCAGGTGCTGTTTGCTTCAGGGAGCTGGGGTTGTCTTCCTGGGGCCCTTCTGAGGGGTGTCATGTCCAGCCCCAGACAGCAGTCTCCGAAGGGGGGCTGGTTGCTGCACCCTGCTCCCTTTGAACTCCCTGAGTTTTTGCTGGGAGCAGGAGTTATTTCCGAGTGCCATCTGAGCTGGAGTTGGGGTTGATGTGGGGCCATCTCAAGACCGTGGGTCTTGGACAAGGAGTTCTGACACCAGCCTGTCTCCACCCTTTCCAGAGCCAGCAGCCTCTTACCTGGGCCTCCATCTGCCTCCTTGAGGGTGTGGCTCTGTCTCCTGCCACCACCCTTACTTGTCTAAACCTGCAGCAGTGGAGAGGACTCGGGGAAATCTCTCAAGGGTTGTCCCTGCCTCCTATCCCGGCAAATTAGCCCTATGTGGGTGTCCCCTGGAGGACTGGGGAAGGCTTCCTTGGAACAAGGTGCCCTAGCTTGGGAGCTTGAGGTTGGAAAACAGCCTTCAGGATTCAAAAACCGGGCCGCTGCGCGTTGCTGTCGTGGCACCGGGGCGGGTAGTTGGCGCAACGAACTCGGGCGAAGGAAGCTGTGGAGGCGGCCGTTGCCAAACTGCCCTCCCGGGCTTTCCAGCCATCTGGTCCCTCCCCAGCCTCCACTGAACCCAGAGCAGAGGACTGAGCGCTGGCAGCCCCGGGGGGTTGAGGGGACCTGCGCTGCTGCGCGGGGCGGGGTAGCACAGGCCCCGCCCCGCCCCTGCCCGCGCTGCCCATTGGTCCCGAGATCCGTGACTCGCGGCCCAGCAGGAAGGAAACCGCTCCCCGAGCGAGCGAGCGAGCGGCGTCGTCGTCTCCAGGCCGTGCAGCTGCCGCTACCGCCGCTTGTCCGCCAGCCCTTCTACCCGCAGCATGAGTGGCCTCCGCATCTACAGCACATCGGTCACCGGGTCCCGCGAAGTGAGTGCGTGTGTGGGGCCCACGCTGGGGGAGAGCGTGGGCGCCCAGGTCCGCCCCCAGGGCGAGGGTGGGGCGGGGCTGCCAGGCATGGCCTCAGGGTTCGGGTCCCCCGGGTTTGGGTCCCACCGCACGAGCCTGAGGTCCATCCTGAACACCTTCATTGGGCAGACTGGGGCCGCGGCAGCCCCGGCAGCAACTACCCACGCCCATCCTCCCCGTCACTCAGACAGACACCCATTCTCGGCACCCCCACCGTCCGGACCCACAGTGCTTCCCTAGCTTGCCCTCCGTCTCCTCCACCGTGTGTGTCCCTGGGGCAGGATGGCCCCTTACCAGCCTGTACTCAGGCGTGCCCTGCCTTGCCATCCGTGAGCTTCTGGCTCTACCTACCCTGAACTTCATCCCACTTCCCTTTATTACTTCCCTCCCCATGGTTGGTGTTCCCTCTCATCCAACACCACTGCAAGTCTGACTCACCCTCGAAAGTCCTAGTGACAAGAACCTTCCCCCACGGTGTGGAGGGGGAAGTGGGGGAACAAAAGCTGCTGGCCACAGTTCCCGTCCTCCCGGGGTTTCCCCTCTAAACCCTCCAGCCTGCTCACTAAACTCTGCCTGCCTCCTGCCACCAGATCAAATCCCAGCAGAGCGAGGTGACCCGCATCCTGGATGGGAAGCGTATCCAGTACCAGCTAGTAGACATCTCCCAGGACAACGCCCTGCGGGAGGAGATGCGAGCCTTGGCGGGCAACCCCAAGGCCACCCCACCCCAGATTGTCAACGGGGATCAATATTGTGGGGTACGAGGCTGGGGGTTCCTGTGGGGGGAGTTACAGGACTCGGGCCAGAGTCAGACCTGAGACCAAGCACCAACACTCAGGTGAGCCCCTCTCTTATCCCCTCCCCCAGGACTATGAGCTGTTTGTGGAGGCTGTGGAACAAAACACCCTGCAGGAGTTCCTGAAACTGGCCTGAGCCAAGCCCTAGCTGGCCAACTGTACTCATCACCGCATTCCCCCAGCCCCCAGCCATGTGGGCCATGAAGGACCTTGTGACCAACTCCTTTATTCCTGACCTTCTGACCTTGGAGCCCTGCCCTCCAACCGAAGCCTATCCTCCTCTTCCCTCTCCTCCATTCCGAGACAACATTCCTTACCCTGTAGTCTCAGAAATTGTCAAGCAACAGCCCAAGTGCTGGCTGTCTCAGCCTGGCCCTGGGGCTGCCAACCTGCCTGGCACTGGGTGATGGGCATTTTTGTTTATTCCATTAGCCAAGGCTCTGCCAAAGGCCCCGCAATCCCCAACCTGGGAG
This sequence comes from Noctilio leporinus, assembly GCA_004026585.1. Lineage (NCBI taxonomy): Eukaryota > Metazoa > Chordata > Mammalia > Chiroptera > Noctilionidae > Noctilio > Noctilio leporinus. Next base: position 342,691 of record PVIW01000961.1, read on the forward strand.
CAACCTAGAGACAATTAAATGTCCCGTTCCGTTGGCGCCTTGTCTGTTTGGTGTTGCCTAGACATCCTGAATTCCTGCTCTGAGCAAAGCTGGTAGATGCAAGTCTGCTGAGGCTGTGTGCTCTGTGGACAGGTTGGTTGAGCTGTGCCGTGTGGCACGTATGTGTGATATATGTCCAGCCCACACATCTGTGTGGACCAATGGTTTCTGCAAACAGTGTGGGTGGATCCCCTTCCTGTTCATATGCATGTGATGGTGTCCATGACATATCTGTGCCTTGGTGTGTACTGCACATTTGCATGCCTGTCAATAATGTGGCTGGACCATGTGGCTACCTGCCTGTGTTCCTGCAGATTGGCTAAGGTGGCTGTGTCATGGGAATGGGTACACAGCTGTAGTTCTGCCCAGTGGGGGGCTGTGGCTTTGTGCATAGTGTTGAGGAAGTTTCCCACATTTTTGTAGTTCTGTGCATTTCTGTGTAGAGGGATCTGCTGGCTGTACACTTGCACAGGAGGCTGGCTGTGCTGGCCCAGCTGAGCCTGTGCTGGGGCCAGCTTTCCCTTCTCTGGATCGGCTTAACCCTTCTGTGGAGAAAGAGGAACCTAGAGGACAAAGACCCGATGCCTAGGCCTGCCAGCTGGGGCTCGAGTTACAGAGAGGGTGGGGTCGGCACCTCCCCCTCCCCGGCTCAGCTGGGCCCCAGCCTCCCCTGGTGCCCAGCTGGGCTGCCCCACACTGGAGCCTCTTGGCGTAGCAGCCTGTGTTGGGAGTGGGTGCTTTATTCACACTGGGGGCTGAGTTGGGGTCAGGGGGCAGATGGCCAGGCCCTGCGTGCTCGCAGTAGCAGAGCCGCACTGGGCACTAGCCCTGCAGCCTGCAGCGTGAGCTTGTCCTCGTGGTAGACTGTGGGCGGGAACGGACTGAAGATCTCGAAGGTGTCTGCGTCCATGGCCCTGGGGACCAGGCAGAATGGATCAGGCTGGGTCGTGGGACCAGAGCCCCACTGCCATTGCCAGCCTGGCCTCACACCCACCTGGCCTGTGCCAGCAGGGCACGCACATCACCGACAGTGTCCTCAGGCCTCATCATGAGCAGAAAGGCCTGCTCACCATCCTCAGACTTGACGCGCAGCATGGAGAATGGGGGAGCTGGCAACTCAGGTGATGTTTGGTTCCTGTGGACCCAGAGGCAGTCAGTGTCGCCACTGCCCAACCCCAGGTTCTCACATCTCCACTCTGCCCTTACCTCTCACGCTCAGCAGCCAGGGCAGGTGTCTCCACCACGATCTCCTGGACCGGGACTGGCCATGGGCAGCAGTTCTGGAAAGCATTGATGGACAGTGGACAGAGCCCTGTACCCTGCCAGAGTCACACCCCAACCCCAACCCTAACCCTTAGCAGGGACTTGCTCATCACCAGGGATTGCTGAAACCAATGAGCCTAAGAGGGAGGTGGGAGTATTCTGTGTGAAGGAGGGTTCAAGAAGAGGAAATTAGAAGGGAAGCTTGAGGTCCCAAAGTCTAGGTGGGATACAGAAACCCACACTGATAATGATCAGGCTGGATGCCTGGCCCAGCATGGGTCAGGGAAGACCTCCCTGAGGAAATCTGAAGGAAGAGGAGGAGTCCTTAGAAACGGAATGGGGGGCAGGGATATTCCAGGCAGCATGGTCAAATGTTCCCAGGTCAGGGAAGACTGAAAGTGATAATGCATTTGGGAAAGTGTCAGCAGTTTGTAGGGCTGAAACTGGGAATCAGGTTGGACTGGAAGAAAGAAAAGCTGAATGAGACAGGGTGGTGGGGAGGACAGGCCTTGAATGCTGGGGTAAAAAGCTTAGCCTTATCTAAGAACTGTTGGGGAGTTTCAACAGGAAAGAGCCAAGACCCAATTAACATTTTTAAAAGCAGAGGCTGGCCTCCCAGTGCTTAGTATAGGCTGTGTTCTTACACTGAAATACAGAAAGAAGAGGCAGAATAAACCCACCCAGTAAACACCTCAGCCCAGGCCCTTTGCCTGATCTGTACTGTGAGGCTGCTTAGGGGAGAATGGCTGGCAGGGCAGGAGCGGTGCAGAGACCAGTAAGACCTCCGCAGTTGTCTGGGAGAGACGTTCTGGAGCCAAGGCTAGGGGACGGGTGATGGGGGTGCAGAGAAGGGGTCCCGGAGTTCCGGGGATCAACAGATCAGATAGGACTCGGCAATGTGGGGCGAAGGAGGCAGAGTGTCCTGGGAAAGTGAGGGTTGCTACCTGCCACACAAGGACAGGAGAAGTAGCAGGATGGGGGGTGAGGAGAGGATAGGTTCTGGGAGGGCCAGGAAGCAATCTCCAGAACTGAACTGGATGTTTTGCTCTGGACTTTGAGTGGGTAGCCTAGGCCTTGGACCCACCTCTGGTCTAAACTCTGACTTTCCCCCTCTACAGCCACACCCTTGCCAACCCAGCTGCTCTTGGGGTCCCAGCCCAGCGCCCTCAACTGCTCCAGTTTCCAGGGGATAATGGGATAGCTCTGAGACCCCAGGCTCTCAGTCCTGGCCTTCCTCAGGCACCCTGGGCCTGAGCCTGGTAGGCTGGGCCAGGGTTGATAGTTGCCAAGAGGGCTGGCCTCACCTGCAGGGTGTCCCGAATGGGGCCCCGGATGTCAATCACCTCGCCTTGACGGATCACAAACTTAGGAAGCCTGTTCAGAAACTTCTCCGCAGTCATCTTAGAGCCTGCAGGAAGGGCATGGAGAGGCTTGCAGGTGGGGGGCTGAGTGATGGTGCAGGAGGCCACCTGGTGCTCGTCCTGCAAAGCGTCCAGGCCACCTGGCTCAGCCTCACAGCCAAGCTCACCTGGGTGCTCCAGCGTGACTGAGGGCTTCCGAATCCTCCGCTGGCCCACCACACGGCCCTCGCCTGGGAATGGGTCCAGTCCGCTCTCTGGGTAGACCTGATTGCGCAGGTCACTCACCTGGCCAGAAGGGAGACAGTGGTGGTCTCAGTTCTTCTGCCCTGGCTCCATCGCCACCCCTGCTTGACCAGACCCCCCGACTGGGCCCATGGTCTGATGCAACCCCCACTTTACAGATGAAGAAACAGAGGCCCTGTGACAGAGCAAGAGGAGAGCCGCAGTTCGTGCAGTTGCACCCTCAGGCCCTGCTCTTCCTGCCTGCAGCCCTCACTAAAGCCACAGGACTGACCCTCAGAAAGCCCCTTTCAGGAGCCCACACGAAAGGGAGGGATGAGGGTGTTAGGAGAGGACAGAGCGCCTGCTGCCTATAGTCTGCAGTGCGGACCCCATCATTCTCCGTGCCACCTCACTTGTCCGCATCAAGGCACACCTCCTGGGCCCCTGTCTTGGCATGGACCCCCAACCATGACTCACACTATTTTTCAAGCCACTCACTGTGGAACACACCACCACGCTGTGGGTCACTGCCCCAGGTGCTCCTGTCGCACCATCTTACACACCAGCAGGGGACCGGCTCCATCTCCTATAACTCTAGTCCGTCCCCCGCTTCCCCTCCAAGGCACTACCTTCCACCCCAGCCAGATGGCTCCAAGAGCCTGTAGGGGAGCCAGGCCACTTTTGTCTAGACTCCTCAGGGACTCCAGGCAGTCAAGCTGTGTCCAATGCTGGACCAGGGCGGCGGTCCGGCAGCTGAGAGCTGTGCCTTCGGGCGCCAGCAGGGGGAGCCGCCCGCAGCTTAGCCCGGCGGGCCGTGGCGGCTCCCACTGCCTCCGCGGCGGACCTGAGGCTCACCCTCCTCCCGAAGGTCATCAGGCTGGGATCCCCTGGGGTGGGGCACGCGGGTCAAGCCTCAGATTGAGAGATGCCTGAGTGTTTGTCTCCACTCCCTGCAAAATCCCCACACGAGGAGGGCTGACTGGTTCGAGGAGCCGCTCATCACCTTAAAGGGGACCCCATCAGGGTAGAGGCGCTGGAGCTCTGACGGGAAGAAGCCGTCCAGTATGTCTCGGAGGCAGCGCTGCAGGAGAGAGAGGAAGGGTAAGGACGGGCCAGACCTGCGGGGTGACGCCCACCCTACTTCTTGTCTGGAGGGCAGGTCACTCTCTGGCCCAGGACTTGGTGGGGGTGGGAGGCCCTGAAAGTTCTTCATGGGTCTGAGTGCCCATTGGGGGCAGAGTGGTCCCTACCATTTCCAACCAATGATGAACCAAGTGGGGAGCGCCAGAGGCCTTTCTTCTTTCTCTCCCACTCCTACCTGGGTGGAGGGATCATGGAACGGCCGGAAGGGCCCATCAAACATCATGATGCCATTCCGGTAGAGCTTCAGCGGGATGGGCTCAAGGACACGGAGCCGTGCCCCGCCTGGCACTGGCGTCACTTGGGTGTCACCATCTACCACCAGCTCACTGAGATCCTTCAGGCTGGCCAGCAGCCTGTCAAAATCCACCTCAGGGGGCACCAATGAATCCCCTGGTAAAGAGGATAGACACCCATGAGCCTTTCTTCTTGGCTGCAGTGCACCCGAACAGCCCTGGCTTCCGTGCTCTCTACCATGATGGACAGTGGCTTTAGCATCGCCTTTAATGGCCACCTTGGGGAAGAGGAAGAACAACTAACACTAAATAATAACAACAGCTGTCTTTTATTGAGGGCATACTGTGTGCTTGGGGGTTAATACCTATGATCATACTCTCGCTTCATTCCAGCCCCACTTTTCCGATGAGGAAACTGAGCATTAGAGAAGATCAATGACATATGCCTACAGAGTCGCAGACTAAGGGGCAAGAACAGGACCTAATCTGTCTGTGTTAGGCACTGGGTTGGCAGCTGGATTCCAAGATGATGTAGGGGCCAGCTAGGAACAAGCACTAAGTTAGTTATTGTTACTAACACTACCTCACAAAAAAATGGGCCCAAGGCCAACCCAGAGGCTATGAGGCAGGGGTTATTTAATCTCCATTTTACACTTGAGGAAACAGGCCCACAGAGATGAAAAATGACTTGCCTCAGGCACCCTGGGCAAGCTAAAGGAGGAGCTGACCCTAAAGTCTGCTTCTTCCACCCATCTGCACTCTCAGGAAAAAGAGACTGGAGTTAGGACAGATGGTTACTAGGGAGGATGTTGGGACAGCTGGTAAGCAGAACAGATATGGGGCAATTTCAGGTTGTGCAAACACTTCTGAGTCACAGACCCCTTTGAGAAGCTGACAGAAGCCCTGGCCTCCTATTCTGGAAAAAACAAAAACGTGTTGCACCTACAGATGTGCATAAGCTTCAGGGGGTGCAGAGGGGGTGGTGGGTCAGCCGTGACAGGTGCCAGAGGAGAAAGGGCAGAAGGCAGGTGGGAGCGTGGTGGGGACAGGCCAGGGCCCTGGCTCTTAGTCACCTGCTAGGGTATAATCACCAAACACCAGCCATTTTCTGGGCCCTCTTGGAAGCTTTTTTTTGCCAGAGAGCTGGTCTGCAGCAGGATGTGGGTCAGGGCTCTGGAGACCCAATTCCCCTACAATGGTTACAGTGGCTGTACCCGGGGGAAGTACAGATGCGGGTGGCCATTTCCTGTTGCCTGTGCACTGCTGAAATATTTGGCTCCAGCTGCACCCCTCCATTACAATTCCACTGCTGTAGGGGCTGCACCTGCCCCCATCTCCTCCTGGAGTCCCTGAGATTCCCAAGAAAAACTCGGAACACAGAATGCCTGGTATGAGTCAGAACAATGTCAAGACACTTTTCCTGTAACAACTACTTTCAGACACGTCAGTAAACCTAAGAATAACAGAAAAGCTCACTTTCAACATCTGCCCTGATCCCTATATTCCTATAGATGGGGAAAGTGAGGCCTAGAAAGGTGAAACCAAGACAACTTGGCCCAAGCAGATCCCATCAAGCAGAGCCAGGAAAAGCACCAGGCACGCTGGCTGCCAATGCAGCTGCTTCCCCAAGCCAGGGCTTTTTGTGGGAGCTGAGAGGGCATGGGGTGGTCGACAGGGGAAGGGGCAGGCAGAGGAGCAGGTGAGGATGCCAAGAAGAAATGAGAGGGAAAAAGAGAAGTTTGCTGAGCACATCAGCCCGAAGGCTCTCGGCAAGTAAACCGGTGAGCAGAGAAGTGAAATCAGGGTGGGCCGGCGCAGCTGAATTGCAGCACAGCGGAGGTGAGGCAAGGAGCTCCTGAGGAAGAACCGCAGGTGTGGGCAAAGCAGGGCTGAAACAATAAGGCAGGAAGAGCCTGGCACAACTACCACAAACAGGAAGCACTCGACAGAAGCCTGGCCCAGGGCAGCTGGGCCGAGTGGGGTAAGGCAGGGCAAAGGTCAAGTAACGCGTTCTGTCCGTGAGCTGCGGCGTTCTTTTCCGTGTAATGGGTAGATAGCAGGAACCATCATTCTGCCCCATGATGATGACTCAGTGTTTACTTCATGTTAGGCACCGGAGTCAGGTGTTGCCACTCCCATCTTACAGATGAGGAGATTGGGCCTTGTAAAGCCACATGCCCTGGGTCACACAGCTGGCAGGATCCAGGTGACTCAAAGCCTCTGCTCTCAGTGACTGACCACACATGCTGCCTCCCAGTGTCGGTTTTCGGGACACGGTTCACTGGCATCCCTTTCCAAGGAGTGGGGTGGTGCAGCAAGATCATTTTGAAGCCTCCTTCAACTTTGAGGGCTAGTGACTTTATTTAAAAAGTAGTAGGTAGGCACGGAGATCAAGTCTGAACTCCTTGATCCAGCTCTGGAGACCCTCAGACCCCCAGCCTCCCCTCAGTATGGTCCCCCAGCACACTCTGGAGCCACAGTGCCAGGGCTACTGCTTCCAAGCTGTTTGACCCTGAGCAAGTAGACCAATCTCTCTGGGCCTCAGCTTCCTTTTCTATAAAATAAGAATAACAGCCCTGGCTGGTAGCACAGCGGATAAGGCGCTGGCCTGCGAACCCAGAGGTCCCCAGCCAGGGCACATAACCAGGTTGCAAGCCAGGTCTCCAGCCAGGTCTGTAGCTGGAGGCAGGTGAAAGGCAACCATGCATTGATGTTTCTCTCCCTGTCTGGCTCTCTCCCTTCCTGTCTTTCTGGAAATAATAAAATCTTAAACAAAAATTAGCAGTCCCCACTTCACAAGGTTGCTGTGAGGAAGTGCCCAGCCAGTAACTATTGCTGCCACCAACCCCTTCTCTTGCTCATGGCTGGGCTCAGGGTGTCCTTTCACCACCTACCCTGAGAGGATTTGCCAGGAGCCTCTCACCCCGAGGCTGGGCCTCAGTTCCTCCTGGGTTTCTGGAGCCTTTGAGCTACTACTCCTTTGACCCTTGTCAACAGGCTGTTGTCATTTTGTCTGACTTTCCAACCACGCTAAACACTTCTTGAACCCAGGCTAGAGCATCCTGCCCCAGGCATGGCCAAGAAAGGCTGCTCAAGAGTGGTTCCAGGGGGACAGAGGGGAGCAAAAAGGGGATGGATGTAATACAACAACAATAAAAAATAAAATAAAGAGTGGTTCCAAGAAGCCTGCACTGGATACATCTCTGTCCTGCCGTCCAGCACATATGTCTGTGGCACCCATGCTCTATTAGGCCCAGAGAACCATGGCTATGGGCATTCCCAAAGTCCTGCTGGCCTTGGGCTCATTCTTGGGTGAAGCAGACAGTGGCATGTGGCAAGTGCCACTGTGGGGGCTGCTGAGAGCCCAGAGCCTGTCACTATCAGCAGGAGTGGCAGGTCTGCACTGAGATGGCTCCTCGAACCTTTGTTGGAAGGACCATCTTCACTGTGAAATGTCAAGGTGGTGCCAGAGACACCCCAGCATGCCCTGTCCCTACCACATTGGGCAAAGGCTGTTGAACAGGAAATGGACCCATTATTTTTACAAACCTGCAGGTCATGCCCCGCTCTGGAGACTTTACCTACATTCACTCTGCTCATCCAAAGCCACAAACAAATTTCTGGCCCCTGGTGTTGAGCATTGCTGTCCGCTTGCCCAGTGTACTCTGACCACTCAGGCCTGGGCACCTGGGTGCTACCCACCAATCGTGCGTACATGCACGTGGCCTGACCTATGGGCAAAGCACTGTTCCAGCCACTCTGGGACATTCCAGGGCTCAGCAGCAATGGCTCATGGTCACTGAAGTATTAACCTGCAAGGACATTCCACATGCACTATGGTATTTGGTGCCCTTGGCAGCCTTAGGGTCACTCATTCCACAGATGAGGATTCTGATGCGCAGCCCCTTCCTATGTGTAGGGGCAGGAAGGGGTGGGGGCACAGTGTAGGTGGCACAAAGCCTGGCACAGAGCAGGCGCTCCATGCCCACTGACAAGGGTCAGGTTCCAGCTGTGAGCGTCAAGAGGGGAAAACAGGCAGCAAGGCACTTCAAGGGGCATAGCACTGGCCTGAGGGCGGAGAGAGGGTATGTGGAGCTAACCTTCCTGGGGTCTAGGGTCAGGCCATTTCCAGGGGTTCAAGGGCAGCTTAAGCACAAGTGAAGCTGCTGTGGCACCTGGAGTCAGTGTGGCTTACTGAGCAGGGGAGGGAGAAGGCTCCCCCAAACACAGGAGCCCAGGGTTTGGGAAGAAGGGTGATAGGAGGTGGTAGCTGGCAAGGGAAGAGGGAAATGTAGGAGGGCAGGGTCCTGATGAGGGGTAGGGGTAGTGAGCTCAGATGGGGACAGGGTAGGGGGCAGTGGGGTCTCAGAGGGGGACAGGGCAGGAGGCAGTGAGAAACTCAGCCTTGAGGCTTAACACCTGCTGTGACCTGAGCAAGATGTTCCCTTTCACATCTCCCAAATAACCTGCAGCACCTGGCACACATCCCATTTGAGGTTCAATATACTGGCGATCATCCAGCCTGAGGCCAAGCCCTTGCAAGTATGTCTTCCCCCCTGCTGGGCCCTCTTTCCCTAAGGCATGAGTCCAGGCTCTAGAACTTTCATCAGCCCCAAAACAAATGTCCTGGCTCACCATTTACTGGCCAGCTGCCCCAGGGCCTCTGGGGCCTGGTATCCATCCACAAAGGAAGAACCATAGCACCAGAGCAGGCATGAGGCCAGTTTTGTGGATCAGAGGGGCCCTTGGAGCAGGAGCAGGCTGGCATCTGGGGACACTGCAGTGTGGGGAGGAAGCAGAGAAGCATGGAGAGAGGGGAGTCCCAGGAGGAAAAGTTGCTGTAAATAAAAGACATGTTCTTTTTGGCAAAAGAGCTAAATGAAGGCAACAACTTCCATTCTTTGAAGAGAGTGGACCCGGCTTTCCGAAATGGCTAATAGTTCTATGGTCCTAAATCTATGGGTGCAGGTCCTCCAGGTATCAGCAGTCAAATTAAAAATAACAACTGGTGCCCTGGCCAGATGAGCTCAGTCGAAAGCGTTGTCCTGATATACCAAGGTTGTTGGTTTGATCCGGAGTCAGGGCACATACAGGAATCAAGGAATGAATACATCAAGAATTGAAACAATAAATCAAAGTTTCTTTCTCTTGCCTTTCCTCTCTAACTTTTTCAAGTGGTAAGTCCCACAAAAACAGGTAGATTTCAATGGTCTGGCTATAAACAAACCTGAAAAGGGACCCAAAGAGGAGGGCCAATTCCAGAGCAAAGGGATTGCTTTTAAAGGCAATGGCTTTTGGATGGAGGACATTTTATGAACTATGGTGTCTAAGAAAAATGAGGTTTTATTACATTTTATATCTCTGGGTCTTTGAAAGGTGAGCAAGCAGAGAGTCAGAGGCAGGTTAGGGAGTCAGTGACAGAGGCCAGGGCCTTTCCTGCCTGCCCTGTGACAGTGGCAAGGTGCGGGGATGTCTCCAAGCATTTCCTGCTGGGAGGCAGGGCGTGAATGAGATGTGGTCTCTGATAGCTTCTGGCCAAAGGAGGCTGCTGGAGAACTCCCTTTGTAGGAGGGACTGGGGGGTGAACCCCATACTCTACCTGGCTTCCAGAACTTCTTGGCCTTCATCCAGTCCCTCTTGTCGTCCTCTGAGCCTGTACTCTCCTCCGAGTCCTCCTGGTCCACTGGCTCACCCACCCACAGCAGGCCATAGTCACCGAGGAACCGCTGGAGAGGGAGATGCCCCGGACACTATCAGCTCAGCCCCTTCCCAGGAAAGAGGTGGCATCTGCCCAGGCCCCAGCCTCGGGCCTCAGCTCTCAGCTGACTGGGCAGGAAGGATGGGCCCAGGGGTCTTGGCCACTTTCTGGCTGCGAACTTGGGAAGCCACTGCACCTCCTAGAGCCTTGGGCTCCTCATACAATGAAGATGATAGCACCTTCCCCCTGAGCTTGTGAAGAAGACTCAAGATAATTCATGTCAAGTACCTAGCACAGTGCCCGGCCCAAGAACTCACCGAAGGCAGCCATTACAGTGGTGGGAAACCATGTGGGTCTGGCCTGAGTGGAGGGTGGGGCAGGCACCCTGATCTGCAGGACTGAGGATGGGGCCACCTACTCACCGCCTCCCTGGGGCTGGGTCTCACGCCTGCCACAGGAAAACTTCTGAATTGTCTGTACTTCCTCTGCTGGTTCCTTATCTCCCTTTCTCTCCTCAGCCCACTGCTTATGTGCAGCCGCCAACCTGCCCAGTGCCAAACCCAGTGGGTTTGTCTTTATCTCTTGAAACACAGATTGGTTTTTCAGTTTCACATTTCCAACCATCTACAATTACATGTCTAATAAGAACCTCAAAATGAACTTGACCCAAACAGTCGCCACTCTTGAAACTACCTCCCAAACCCTGTTCCCTCCAGGTCTTCTGCACTCAGCCCACAGCACTAGCCCTACCCATCCTCTCTATCTCCCCAAGATCTTCAACGCCTGTGGGTGCCACCTCCAAAGCAGGCTCAAATGTGTCCACTTGATTCAGTCTCCTCTGCTGCCACCCTTGTTCAAGCCTTGGTCCTCTACCTCCTGGACAATTCGGAGGTTCTACCTGCCTTCCCCCATCCACCCTCTAACCGAAACCTTCCTGTGGTTCCCCATTCCTGCAGAAGAGAATTCAGCCTCACACGTGGGGGAGCTCCCCTACCCCCATCATGTGATCCCTGCAGCCTCCTCCCGCTCGGACACCCACCCACCACACGCCAAGCTGCAATGGTGGCAAGCGGAGCCTTCGTCCCTTCAGCCTGGGTTCTCCTCCCCTGGTCCCCTTGCATCCTCTTGCTCAGTATCACCCCAGAGTGGAACAAATCCCAAATGAATCTCTACTCTGTCCCCTACTGAACTGTTTTATATCTGTGTCACCTTTCTGTGTACCTGTTTATGTCCCTGTCCACATCTACATAACAATACTTGGGCCACAGGAGATACTTCGTGTGACTTTGTGAAATTAATGAAGCAAATGCGTGAATGCTGTGAACAGAGGGGCTGCATATGATACTCTGCCATCGGCCCCTGGGGCAGCTCCTGGGAGGAGCCCCAGGGCTGCCAGCATCCCCAGCAGGCTGTTTCCCCACAGCCCCAGGGATGAACAGGCGGGGGTGGGGGTGGGGGGTGGAGCCAGACAGGGGACAGCCCTCAGCTGCAGCCACAGCTTGGGGGTTTGCTGCTGTGTTCTGAAATTTGGTTGGGGCTTTGGAACACACCCGTGCACAGAAAGGGAGAGGTGAGACCCCAGGAAGAGCTTCTGGGGCGGGGGCCAGTGAGGGAGTGAGAAGCGTATTCCCCAGGACCCTCCCTTAAACACACGGTCCCTCCTGTTCGAGGCTTGCTGTATGAATGGGGGAAGGAAAGCAACACAGGGTGACTGAGGTGCCATGTTCAGAGGCAGGGACGGCCAATCAGTGACTACGCATGACCAGGTACTATGCTAGGTCCTGGACATGCGGCAATGAACGGAAGGAAAGCTCATGGAGCTCTCAGTACCCCCTAAGAGAAGAGAGATGAGGCACTAAGGAAGCATGGGGCAGACCCCGACCTGGTCAGAGTCTGAGAGGGGATCCAGGGGATGGACCCTCACCTTGACTTGAGACTGAGGATGAGTGAAAACTCACCAGGGGAAGGTGGGAAAAAAACATTTCAGGCAGAGGGATCAGCATGGGCCACAGTTCTGAGGTGAGAAAGAGCTCAAAGTGGTCAAAGAATCAGAGGCAAGGCCGGTGGCTAGAGGGGAGAGTTACTCAAGGTGAAACTGAAGAGGAAGCCCAGGCAGGAAGGCCCACCCTGGACACCTTCCTGGCTCTTCAACCTCTAGGTTAATCCTGGGTGAGGAAACCAGAACAGGGTCCCGATGTGTGGGGTGTGCGGAGTGAGGGGCTCAGCAAGGGCGGCTCTGGCACAGCTCCCGAGGGGCAGACAGCCCTGGCCACAGCCTCTCACCTCCATCTCTGCGACCTGCCGCTGTAGCCGCTTGCACATGGTCTCCAGCTCCTGTTGCTGCTGCAGGGACATCTGGCCTTTGGGAGAGATGGAAGGAGGAGTTCCACTGCCCCAGCAAGGAGGCTGCCAGGCTTCCTTGACCAGAGCTCTGCCCTGAGGGTCAACTGAAGAAATTGTCCCTTGAGAACTTGAGGGATCCCTTGTGAACTGACTCTAGCCTCTCTTCCTGACCCTGCAGGGGACACCCTACTGACTTAAGAGGTTGCCACCCTCCTGGTGCAAGGCTCCTGAGAAGGCTGCCTTGTCTCCTGTTTAATGGTGCGCCCCGTGCTCGGGGCTGGGCTACATCTGCACTCAAAGGACGCAGTCCCACACAGGAGGGCACCATCCTCAAGTGTGTCACTGTCCTTCCCTGGGACCAGCTGTCCAGACCCCACCATAAGACTCAGCTTGATGCTTTGGAGCCCTGATGCCCAGAGGCCAACAGCCAGGGGAGGTACAACAGAAAGGCTGAGCAGCCCACCGAGAGAGCCTCTTACCCTGGTGCTCCTGGAGGGTCTCCACCAATTTCTCCAGGGCCCGTATCTTTCGATCCTGCAGCAACAAGACACAGGAGGGGGTGCAGACAGGCCTGGTGTTTCCCAGGGCCTAAGGGAGCCCCTTCCCAAAGGGAAGATCCAGAATTTTTGCCTCTGTGGAGGCACTAGGGAGCTTAAAGCCCTGCCCCTGTCACCCTTTGGCACAGCCATTGCTCCTGTACCTCAGATGAGCCTTGTGGCTCCACAGAGATGGGAGAAAGATATGGAGGTCCCCCGAGTGCCCTGGAACTCAGCAGCCATTGCTGCGATCTAGTCCGAGGTCTGACGACCTTCCTTGCTCAGCTGGGGAGAGTACCCCTAGCCTCTCCACTCAGGTCACCGGGACCCAGATCAGATCCAGGCCACTCCTAGCCCTCGAACTGGGCAGCTCAGTGTGGGAGATGGTTCTAGAACCCACCCACCCTGGCCTTTTGCACCAGTAGCCTCACTGGCCACACATGCCTCGACCCCTCCACCCTTCAGACCAGACCCTGGCCTGGGGTCCCACCTTCAACAGCATCTCGTCAGTCTGGGCCTTCACCTGCTGCTCCAGATCCCGCACCTTCCTTGTCATGGTAGCCATCAGCTCCGAGTCATGGCATGCAGAGGCTGCCAACCAGACAAATTCCTAGAGCCCGTGTCTAGAGCTGAGGCTGAGGTATGGGGGTCCAGAGGAGAGGGATCCCCAGGAATGGAAATAAGAGTAATAACGGCTGTCACCTACACAATAGGGACCATGTTAAACACTTTTCATATACCAACATATGTAATCCTCACAACGTGCCACTGAGGAGTGGACCAGTTTAGGAAACTGAGGCACCGCGAGATTCAGTCATTTGTTCAAGGTGGAGGAGTGAGTGGTATAACGTATGGGCCACACTGCCTTGAAGCACTTTCAGAAAGTTCTGCTTCAATCAAACCAAACCTCTAAACCTCATCCCATTTACAGAAAGGACAGAGGGCAGGGGAGCAATTTAAAGAGCAGACAAACCCAGTGTGGGACATTCCACAGACAGGAACGTGGACTCCTCCCAAAGTCAGCACCATTTTTTTTTAAGAACCGGGGGCTCTGTTTTACAAAGGTACTACAATCAAAAACAGTGCATGACCCTTGACCTAAGTTAGGAAAGAAAATAACTGAGACACATTTTGGAACTGGGGAAATGTGACTAGAGAAGAGATGCTAGCAAGTATGACTGAGTCCTGCATGCTCTTAGGCGTGATCATGGTACTGTGGTTGTGTGTCTCATCCTTTGGAGATGCACGCTTCAGTATTTAGAAGTAAAATGTCATACCTCTGACTGATTTCCAAATGCTTCATCAAAAAAATATATCTGTATTCATATATGTGCATATGGAGAGAAAGCAAATGCGGCAAAATGTCACTAACTGCTTCTAGGTAAAGGGCATATAGGTCTTCACTGTACTCTTCTAAATGCTGGAAAACTTACGAATTAAAACCTTTGAGAAAAGGAAACAAGAGGTGCTCTTCTTCCCCTGAATGTGGTCTTCCTAAGTGGGAAGCAGGCACTGCAGTGCCACCCTGAAGCCACGCAGGGCTGCCGTGTCGGGGACAGCTCAGTGGAAAGGTGGGGAAACCTGAAGTTTTGAGGATGCCCTTGAGTTGGCGGACTAACAACCCTTGGGCTGCACCTCCTTAGGACCTCTCAACGTGTGGGACAATAAGCCCTCATTTAACGTCCATGGCAACTTCTGACTTGCAGTTAAAAGCTTCTCAACTGATATACAGACATTTGGAAAGCACCAGCACAGAGATGTCAGCATGTGTATGAATGAGCTCACTGAGGCGGAGAGGAAAGAGAGAGGACAGGCCCAGCCGGAGGTCATGCCGAAGAGCTGGGAGGACAAGCAGCCAGCCAGAGGAGGTCAGAGGAAAAGCCTGTGAGGTGGGGCCACAGCAGGGAGAGCGGTGACATGGCGGCCAAGGGCCTGGGAGTTCTGAGGAGGGAACAGTAAACCTACTGTGTGGGGTGCTGCTGTGCAGAGAAGCTCCAGAGGACAAGCGAGATGTTGAGGACAAACACTGGCTGAGAGGGGCTGAGGCAGGGGGGCACCTCAGAGAGCATGCTAATGGCTCCTTAAGGGGAAGGACTGCTCATTGTGATTACTGGAAGCCCCAGCCGGGGTGAGGGAAACTGTTTTTGTGACTGAATGGCTGTGGGGCCAAGCCTTCTGTCTCCTTTCCCATCACAGTGTTTGGTGGAGGATCCCATCACTGAATTCTTACCTCAACGTGCTGACCTGGGTTTCCCATTCCTACTTCACAGAGGAAACAGAGGTGGAGAGACAGGAAGGTGCTTATCCAAGATACACAGCTAGTGGGGAATTCTAACCTCATCCCCAACTTCTCCAGACTTCCAGCTCAGACTCTGACCCTGCTCAGCGCTCTGCATGGCTCACCGTGTCTGCCCCCAAGTCTCCCCTTTGCCCAGGCCTGATCCATCCTACCTCCTCTGGGAAGTGGCCCTGATGAGCCCCACCCCACTTTAGGCACAGCCCTTTGAGGATGGTGTGGGCCAGTCTAGGGGATTAGGGTCCTTGCACAGGGCCCTGTGAAGCTGGAAGGGGACAGCTGAGGGCAGAGATTCACTCTCAGGCCCACTGACCCTGGGTCCTGGACCCACTGACATCAAACTTGATGGTGACTCCAGCCAGTTCCCTTCCAGAGGCACTAGCCAAAGCGTAGCCTGGCGCTTGGCCAGATCTCTTGAACTAAGTGTGGGGGCCACACAGCTTTATGCCAAACCAGGCCCTGGACAAATTCAGGGGCGCAGGCATATGGCCACGGCCAGCCAGAAGTGGGAGCAGCTGCCTCAGGCTCAGCATGCCATGCCCTTCTGAGCCTCTCTCCTTCTCTGGGGCCCTCTCCTGATGCTGGGACCCAGACCCCTTTAGGCCTCTGCTCTCACCTTGCCAACTCACAGGAGCACCTATGTGGCCATAGCAGGAAGGGACAGAGATCCTTTCTTCTGAGCCATGTCCGTCATTCAGCATGTCCACCTCATCTTCTGCAGACAAGAGGCCCAGGTCACTGCTCTGTGACTAAGACCCAGAGTAAACTGGGGCCCTGGTCAAGATGAAACAGCCTGTATTCTGTACCCCAAAAATGAGGATAGAAAACTTGGGATGTTGGCTAGCAAGGATCCAACCAGAACAAGCCTGGCTCCTGGGGGGATGTGAATGACCAATACCAGCACCACGGTGAGGGCAAGAGGGGTTGGGATGCAAAGATCTAAGCCTGCAGGAAACAGAATAGTGATGTGAGGACAGGGCTTCAGGGAGGGAAACCTATCATGGGCTGAAGGAGGCTGTCAGGGGAAGGAGGGCTGAGATTCCCCCCCACCCCATGGGTTCTCAGCACTCACCAGCCAAGCCCCAGGCAGGGAGGAGTGCAAACCTTAGTGCTAAGGGTGTGGGGCCTCCCACTGAGAGCTGCCAGGAGGAAGCCCTGTCCTCAGGGATGGGAGCTGCAGGCAGGCTGGGGTCAGGCCAGCTGTTCTGGCTGACCGTGTTCACCTCCTTCTCCCCAACCACAAGGCAACAGGGCCTCACTTACCGTCTCCGTAGAGTTTTAGTCCTCGCCTCCTGGGAACCCCGGCACGAAGGAGAAGGAAGACAGACAAGTTAGGACCCCCTGGAAAGCCCCCAAGGGAGAGGCCCTGGGCACCAAGCCCCCAGCCAAGCCTTAAGGAGATAGAGGTTGGACCTCTGCCTCCTGAGGACACCCCTTCCCCCAAAGCCTGTCCTGCCACTGGGGTGAGACATGGGGCCGGCTTCAGTGTATTCAGCTCCTCCCAACAGAAGAGATCTGGAGGGTAGAGTCTTAGGCAGAAGACAAGAGTCCCCACGTCAATGAGTCCAGCCTCAGTTCTGCTTTGAAATGGCTGTGGGACCCCAGGCCTGCCACTCAACCTCTCTGGATCCCCTTCGAATGACTCAAGTGACTCAAGTGACGACATTCAGAACATCAAGGGGGGGGGGGGTAAAAAAAAAAAAATGATCTGAGATTAAAGGGCTAGACAGATGTCAAGGATTCCCTTTACAGAGAACCCAGCATGTGGCGCCAGTGTCTGCAAAATTAATACGAATGAATGGATGTTGAGTCACTCCCACGGAGCCCTGGCTACAGGGCACAACCCAGTGTGTGCTGGACAAGATAACCCAGCGCCTCCCTCCTAGCAGGTACAGGAAGATAAGGTGCTGGTAAAGCTACATGACTCCTTATCATTCTCCCAGACACTAGGAGTCACTCTCTCAGTCCACAGGAGAGGCAAGGAGGAGGCAGGGGCATGGACCCAACGGCCCCAGAAGCTGGCCTCCTACCCTGAATTCCCAGACTCTGACAGGGGCACTCTCCGGGTCTTGCCAAGGGAGGCCAAAGGCGAGCTCATAGTTCTTCGTGATTCTAGCTGTCAGGAACTCCCTGAGTAGAAAGAAGGAAGTCAGCCCTTAGGGTCATCTTCTCAGGACCCGGAAGTAGCCTGAAACTTTCTCACTCAAAGGACACCCTTAAAAATATGAATTTTGGCTTTGGCTTTTGTTGACTTCCCTCCCTTCTCTCTTCCTTTTGGAAGAACAAATGCACATTGGGGATGCAATTAAAGGCCACGACGATATTCAGTGGAGTAAGTAGTATGTTATGTGACTGACATCTATAAATTCTAAAACCAAAGGACCTCCACTGGGGCCTGAACTGAGTCTTTTGTTCCACTGTGGAAATGTGTGGCACTGGCTTCTATCCTGCCCCTGAAGCTGCCAAGCAAGGGGACCTGTGCTGCCCAGAGGGCGTTTCTCTGTCTTCATTCAGGCGTTTGGAACTCAGAGGAGCCCTCCAAGGACCAGGTCCAGGGTTTCCTCATACTCACTATGCAGCCTCCCAAATCTATCCCTATCCTGCGCCAGCCCTACTATCTTGTCCAGGCAGTCTCACGGTTTTGTGGCCAAGTGTGACAGCCCCTGTGGTTCCTTTTCCAATCTACAGATGGTGCCAGGAGGGTCTGAAACACAAAGCCGGCATGTCTTTTCCCTGCTAAAAGCTCCCAATGACGCCTTCTCAACCATAGAAAAAAATTCACCTGCAAACCCACAGGTCGCTGGCTTGATTCCCAGCCAGGGCAACATAACGAGGTTGCAAGCCAGGTCTCCAGCCAGGTCCGTAGCTGGTAGCTGCAGGCAGGTGAAAGGCAACCACACATTGATGTCTCTCTCCCTTTCTCCCTATACCCCTCTCTCTAAAAATAATAAAGAAAATATTTTAAAAAAGAAAAAGAAAATAAATTCAAATTTCCTTCACCTGGATGATCTGGTCCCTTCCTGCCTGTGTCTCCTGACCTTATCCACCTTCCACACTTAAGACACTCTGAACTGCCAACCTGGCCTCAAATGCACAGGCCTTTGTACACATGGCTCTTGGCCTAGGACTCAGCCCCTGGAATGGTTAACCCACTCCCAACCACATCCTTCCCTTGACTGGACTAATTCCTTTTTATTTTGCGTTTGTTTTTAGTTCTACACATATTTTAACTTTTTACTAAAAAAAATTTTAATTACAGGAAATTAGGAAAATAGTACAGAGAAGTCTTGTGTATCCTTCACCCAGTTTCTCTCATTTTACATAACTATATGTGTGTATCCTTCTGGGCCACATCATCCCATGGGCAGCTTCATGTAACCACCACTGTAGGCAAAATACACAACTGTCACATGAAGGTTTCCCTAAGCTACTCCTTTGTAGTGCCACATTCCTCCTCTCTCCACCACCCTTCACCTCTGGGAATCACTACTCAGTTTTCCATCTCTAAAATTTTCTTACTTCAAGAAGGTTGTATAAATGGAATCACATAGTATGTGAGCTTAAAAAAAAAAAAAGAAAAGAAAAAAAGAAACAAAACTGCTTTAGTGAGCTATAGTTCACAAATTTAACACTTTTAAAGTGCACTATTCAATGGTTTTTAATCAACATCACAGCATTAAATCATCACCACAATTAATCTTAGAACATTTTCATCACTCTAAAAAGTCCCAGGCACTGTGTCTCTTTAGTGACTAACACTGCCCTGCATATAAACTCCCACCAGACCTGATTATCCCTTCCTTCTCCAATCTTGTCACCATAGTGACTCCTCAAAAGAAACTAGACAAAAAATATATATATACTAAGGCTTGGTGAGGATGTAGGAAAATTGGACTGTAATTTGTTGAAATGTAAAATGGTGCAGCTGCTATGGAAAGGTCTATCTGTTCAATAAAAGATTAAACATACATTTACACAATGGAATTCTATATGGCAGAAAGAAAGAAGGAACTTGTACCCTTTGCAACAACATGGATGGAACTGGAGAATATTATGCTTAGTGAAATAAGCCAGTCAGTGAAGGACAGGTATCATATGTTCTCACCCATTACGGGACAATAATGAGCAAAACTAACAACAAGCAAAACAGAACCAAGTGTATG
>PVIW01000962.1:0-101112 GCA_004026585.1 Noctilio leporinus
CTTTAGCTTTTTCTTGTCTGGGAAGCTCCTTATTTCTCCTTCAATTTTAAATGACAGCCTTGCTGGGTAAAGTAGTTTTGGTTGTAGGTTCTTGCTTTTTATCACCTTGAATATTTCATGCCACTCCCTTCTGGCCTGAAATGTTTCTGTTGAGTAATCAGATGACAGTCCAATTGGTGCTACCTTAAAGGCAATTACCTGCTTTTCTCTTGTAGCTTTTAGGATTCTCTCCTTGACCTTAAGCCCTGTCATTTTAATTATGATGTGTCTTGATGTAGGTCTCTTTGGGTCCAAATTGTTTGGGACTCTCTGAGCTTCCTGTGTCTTTTTCTTTCAGCAGATTAGGGAAGTTTTCAGTCATTATTTCTTCAAATAAATTCTTAATCCCTTGCTCAGTCTCTTCTCCTTCTGATATTCTCATGGTGTGGATGTTGGTGTGCTTCATGTTGTCCAAAATATTTCCTGAGCTCTCCTCATGTTTTTAATTATTTTTTTTTCTTTTTGCTGCTATGCCTGGGTGTTTTTTTCTACCTTGTCTTCCAAATCACTGATGTAATCCTCTTGTCCATCTAACCTACTGTTTATTCCTTCCAGTGTATTATTTATTTCAAATATTGCATTCTTTATTTCTGATTGGTCCTTTTTTAATGGTTTCTATGTCTTTTTCATACTGTTGAGTATCCTTATAAACATTACTCTAAACTCTATATAATAAATTGCTTGCCTCCATTTCATCTAGTTCTTCTCCTGGAGAATTCTCTTGTTTTTTTCATTTGGGGTCTGTTTCTTTGTATTCCCCACTTTAGTGGTTAAACTAATCAGCCATTAAACAGATCTGTTATTAATCTAATCAAGCTATAATCAACAAGGTGGGGCTCTTGCTTCCCCTCAGGCTGATGCCACTTGGAGGGGGACAGCACTGCCTGAGAAAGATAGCTTGTGCAGTATGAGGAATGACTCAGAATAGGGATCCTAGTGGTTGTTCCTTCAGTTCCCTCCCTAGAGTCACCAAACTCAGGCTCTCCTTAAGCATCTTTCGTCCACTCTGCCTTCCCTTTGCTGGAGCCCAGGGTAAGTAGCTGCAAACAACATTTTGTTTCTTGGCCTTTTAAGAAATCTCTGAGTCACCAGCCATCTCTCCCTGGCAGACAATCCCTGCTGCTTTTCACAGCTGGATGTTATCTGGGTTCATTTCTGGTTCTGGTGCTGTAGGCCAAGCAGTCCGACTTGGGGTTTAGATCCTACACTTCTCAGGGGAACCCCTTGGCTGCTGAAATATCCCTCTAGATCTTCAGCTGTCATGCATGGGAGCCTAGTCACCCACCTCACATCTCTGCCATCCCTGCAAGTCATGTTGTGGGAAAATAGTTTCTCCTGTCTGTTCTTGGTCATAAGGCTTCTTTTAAGGCAACTAGTGTTCAGTTGGTTTATTCAGGATGCTTTCTCTACAATTCAGTTGTAACTCCAGATTGGTCCTGGGAAAAGGTTAGTGTAGCTTCCACTGACTCCTCCGTCATTTTGGATCCTACCCACAATAACCTCGGCTTTGTTTCAAACATATGTCTATGCCAGACATGTATACCCACCCAGAATGCAGCACAAGACTCTGCTCAGAGATTTGTTAGCTGGACCTTCATCCTGCAATGATTGTCATCCTCCCTCAGCACTTCTCTGGAGGTCGAACATAGTTAGCAGTCCATCAAAAACCACACCGGTACTGGCCCTTCTCAGCCACTTCACCCCTTCTTGCTTTGCTGGGATCCCCACATCTCCACATGTTCACCAACCTGGATGCTACTATCATTATTTTAGAGTGTACTCATACATCTCATGTTTACTGTGCCACTTGATTGCATCATCTTCTCTTGTGATTGGTTTAATCTGCATTGTTTTGTTCCATAATATGCTGTACAGGCTTGTAGTCTAGGAGCAATAGGCTGTACCATACAGCCTCAGTGTGCAGTAGACTAGACCATCTAGATTTGTGTAAGTGAACCGTATGATGTTTGCACAACAATGGAATCACCTAACAATGCATTTCTCAGAATATATTTCCCATTGTTAAGTGATACATAACTAAAATGAACTTTTTTTATAACTCACAATGATAAGGTGTTTATTATGTGCCCGGGGCTGAGTTTGTATGATTTGTTGAAGAATATATGAGGGATATGTGGGCAGGTCCTCTGCCCACCTGTCTAGTTTCGTCAGCTCTGAGTCATGGAACCTGTATGAGGTACAGGGGATGCGGTGATGAATCTTAGTCATATAGTCCCTGCCCTCAAGAAGCTCCCACTCTAATTGGGGAGATAGGTGAATAAAGCTACTTCTACCATCACAGGCTAAGTGTTGTGAGTGAGGCTTGTGGGGGCACAGAGAAGAGACACCAAAAAACAGACAGAACAGTGGTGGGGCTGAGGGAGAGAGAGACACGTTGGTTAGGGAAGGCTGCCTAGAATAATACTCTACCAACAACTGGTCCTGACCCTTAAAGAGGGTTGTGAAATCAACTTCATACATAGCAACCACCATTTTAAAAAGGTACATCGCATGTAGAAAGAATAGATACATACATGTATATGTGTTTTAAGTATGTACTGGTCATGATATAAGTTGTTCCTTACTGCCAGCCAGGATCCAAAGGTTTGAGAGCCACAGTCACAGAGAATTCTTGCCTGTCTGGATCCCCAAAGCCTGGCATGTCATAGGCACTCACAGACTTTCTGATGAGTGGAAGGATGGGTTTAAATTCTCTTAGCCACCCAGCAAGCAGGTACCATCCTCCCCAATTGAGAAAGGCAGTCTCAAACACAGCTCTAGCAGACCCAGGCTGGCCACGTATGATTGCTGCTTACAGCTCAACAGTGCCAGGCTTCCCTGCCAGGCCCAGAGCAAGCTCCTCTGCCCTGGGAAAGAAGCCGGCGCAAGATGGGGGCAGAGCTAAGGCAGTTCAGAGAGGCTCCAAAGGTACCCCTTCTTGGTGCCTCAGCCCCCGATCTCTTGTAAAATGAGCATCCCAGGCTCTGACCCACCCAGGTGGCATGTGCTTGTGCTTCATAGTAGCAGTAGCTTAGGCCACCGTGTTTACTCTGGGATGGCCTTAGTCACCCACCTCAGGCCTGCACGGCCTGCACCCCTGTGCCTGAAGGATGCCAACAGGAAGCACTGTGTATGGGGGCAGACCGGAATGCAGGGCAGAAAGGGCCCTAGGGAAAATAGAAGATGGACAGAAGCCCAAATCAGTCCCTGGCAGGGTGAGTCAAGGGTAATAACTAGGTAGCCACAAAGAGAGACTCCCTTTTAGTGGTTTCCCAGGACACTCCGAACTTGATCTGTCCTATAATATCAGAACCAAAATACCCCTTGGCTGCCTTTCTCCTCCATCATAGACTCTTAAGGTTGGAAAGACCCTAGAAATTATCCAACTCAATGCCCTCATTTTTCAGATGAGGAGAAAGGGGCCCGGAGAGGAAAGGCACTGACCCACCCAGGTCAGCCAGCAGGCAGCCGGAGAGTGGGGGCCAGGGCCTCACACTCATGTCCCAATGCCACCACCAGGGGCCTGGGGTCCTTCAGCTGTCCCCCTCTCTTGATATCTTGCCAGAAGGATCTCCTATCTAATTTTACCTCTCTTTGGCCCCTTCTCTCCATGTAACCAGAGCAATCTTTCTAAAGGACAGATCAGTTACTACTCTACCTGACACCTGACTAACACCTTCCCTTGCTCTCCACTTCCCTCAAATGAAGAGACACCCACAAGCTTTCCTACCACCCTCACCTTTCCCACCTCTCCAGCTTCCGCCCTTGCTCTTCTTCCCCGGACACTGCTGTTTCGCCTGCTGGACCACCTGTAGTCCCCTAGATGTGCAGGGTTCTACCCCGTCTCTAACCCTTTCACAAGCTGTTCCTTTGCCTCTAACACTCTTCCCAACCCTGCTGCATTGGTCTGACCTTATTTGGGTAACATATTAGCTCTTGCTTTCCCCTGGAAACCTCCTGATCTACTGGCCTGCAGGATTAGATATCCCTGCGAGGTTCTCCTGCAGCAACTGGTGTTGTGATGACCCATTTTGCTGTTGGTCTCTCCTGCTCCCTGACTGCAGATGCTGTGATGCTGATCACCTTCATGCCTGATACAAAGCCAGATGCACAGCAACTAGTCACTAAGTATTGGTTGACAATCATCAGCGTCTGTCCTTCTCCAGCTTCCTAAGAATGGCCTTCCCTTGCCATGATATATTTTTAA
Source organism: Noctilio leporinus (assembly GCA_004026585.1). Taxonomy (NCBI): domain Eukaryota; kingdom Metazoa; phylum Chordata; class Mammalia; order Chiroptera; family Noctilionidae; genus Noctilio; species Noctilio leporinus. The sequence goes on from PVIW01000962.1 coordinate 4,247, forward strand.
AAGACTTAGTGTTTTTAGAGCAATTTGAGGTTTACAGGAAAATTGAGATAAAGGAGCAGAGATGTCCCATATCCCTCCTGCCTCACACGTGCATAGTCTCCTCCCCCATGATCAATGTTCCCTACCTGAGTGGTGCACTTTTTACAACTGATGAGCCTATGATGACAGATCATAATCACCCGAAGTCCACATTTTATATTATTCACTCAGCGTTGTACATTCGATGGGTTTGCACAAATATAATGACATGCATCCATTACTATAATATACAGAGTATTTTCACTGCCCTAAAAAAATCCCTGTGCTCCATCTCTTTATCCCCATGATGCATTTTAAGGTTTATCATCAGGCATAGGTTTTGCCCACAGGAGTCCAGGAACACAGCTTCTGAGTCCTCAGTCACACCACGCTTTTATGCCTCTGTGTCTTTGCCCATGCTGTTCCCTCTGCCTGAAATGCCTTTCCAGGACATTCCTGTGTATGAAACTCCATCACTTCTGGCTTCCTTTTTTCTGACAGACACCCTTCATCTCAGCCAGGTGATTAGTTCTCCCTCCTTAACCCCCTTTCATCCTTAGGGCTTCCCCCACACCAGGGCCCACATCACATTATATTGTAATTATGTTTTTGTGGCTGTTTCCCCTACTAGACTGTGACTTTCCTTGGGACCAGGATGTCACCTCAGGGAGGCAAGACTGGAAAAGCTGGAAATGAGTCAGTTGCATTGTACCACAACTAAAGAATGATTATACTAACACAGAATTCCCAAAGTATATTCCATGGAACCTAAGTTTTATAAAAATGCTCCAAACTAATTCATCCAATGGGGGAAATTTACTGTTTAAAGTACTCTCATCAGCTAGGACAAGCCTTCTGGTCTACCCAGAAGTCTCTTTCTCATTATAGAGCAGGGTTTCTTGAGCTGGGTCAACCTCTTAAGATTATGTGCAAAATACATGTGTGTATGTGTGTGTCCACATGTTTGCTTATGTTTGTGCATTAGTGGGCATTTTTCTAGGAAGAGGTCCATAGTTTTTGCTATTCCTAGTGTGCCTCAGACTCTAGGTAAGAGAAAGGGTAGGAATCACTGTGTTAAAGGAAAAGGTTCATATTCTTATTTATAAATTGCTTCCTGCTAGTCTGGTCACCATCTGTTGGTCCTTCTCAGTCTGACCAGCTTGTGTTCACTTACTAAACTGAGGGCCTGGAACGCTCCTGGAGGAGTAGCCACCAGCCTCCCTGGATCACAAGGTATCACTCACATCTAGGCTTTTACCTGTGCTGTCTCTTCTGGCTAGAAAACCTCTCCACATGCCTGTGGTCAACTCCCAGTAATCCTTTGGGTCTCAGCTGTCATTTCCTTCTTGAAACCCCTTCTGAATTTCCCATTCTGGATTAGGTAGCCCTTTTTTGTGCTCCCACAGAATCATTCCTACCTCTCCGGGACCCCCGACCCCCCACACCTAGGGCCCTGTTTTTCCCCTTCCAAATAATGAGGACTAGGTGGTCTACCATCAGCTTATTCCATAATGCGAGCAACTGTTTATGGTTGTCTGCTACCTGTCAAAGGCTAAACGCCACGAAGGAAGGGGGTTTGTGTCTTGCTTTGCCATGTTTGCTGCTCACACCAAGCACGGTGCCCAGCAGACAGCAGGAGTTCATTAGATACCAGATGAAGGGGAGCATGCAAAAATGAGTGCTTTAATCCCTTGTCACAGCCAGACCACAATGTCCTTTCCCTCACTCTGTGACTATGGATACACTTGACAGTTATGAGTATATCAGATGGTGAAACATTCAGATGATCAGTTTTTGTCTTTTTTTCAGCGAAAGCTTCTCCCTCACCCAATGCACGCATATGCATGCCCACGCCTGCGCAAACCTGCATGTGAGTGAGGGAGGAGAAAAAGCCATGCCACGGGGGGCGTCAGAAGACACATACCTGCATTTCTCAGAAAGCGATTCCTATAGTCCTTGACTATCCTGGTGATGGGGTTGTAGAAGCCGTCTCCACAATCATAGTAGCCTTTAGGGATTTTTCTTGGCGGGTCCATATTGGTGAGTTGAGAGATACCTTGAAAAGATATTATGGATAATTAGCCCACCCCCAAGGGCAAACTGAAACCCCACCCCTGCCAAAGCCCACTTCTGTCCGGTTGCTCCAGTGAATATTGGCTCTGCTGTTGGACTCAGCGCTCCCCATTGAGGGTCGGGAGCAAAAGCAGCAGGAGAGTCCTGAATGGCTCAGTGAAGGGGGTCTTGGGTGCTGGACTCCCGCCTCCATTTTGAGGGACACCATAACAAGGGCATATTACCGGAGCCAGAGAGACCCTGAGGAGGCCTCAGAATGGGCCATATGGATAGCAGGCACGTGACAGGGTTGGCATTCAAGGTGTGGGCAGCGGCCGGAGCAGGGGCTCACGCCTTGCTTGGGAACCTGTGGAGCTGGGCAGGTGGGCAGGGAGCAGGTTACAGAGAACCTTGACCCCCGTCCAAAGTACCATCAATGCTGCCATTTACTGAGTGCTTGTTAGGTGCCGGGTATTTTGCTAAGCACTGGATCCCTACTATCTACCTTCACTCTCACAGCAGTCCTGTTTTACAGATCAGAAAACTGCGGCTCAGAGAGGTCAAGTAACTTGCCCAAGGTTTCCAGCTAGAAAGCAGCAAGATACCCAGTTTTGGAACCTGTGTGTTAAGTTGCTGATATCCAGGGAGGTGAGGGCCTGGTTGCCTCCCACACCCCAACCCCAGGACTGGGGGCACTGGACCCAGCATGAGAGGAGGAGGACACAGTGCACCTTTCAGGTCATGCCACTCTGCGTGTGTACATGCGCATCCTGGACTGCTGGGGCCTGAGCAAAGGGCACAGGGTTGGGATCATTAATGTCCTGGGGGTTAAATTAAGTTGTGGTTCCTATAATTCCCTGTCCTCGGGACTGCCACCGTGCTCACAGCTCAGGGTCCTGCATACTATAAGCACTCCTATGTTCGTGACCAATGATGACCAGGTACACCATTGGCTAACAGTTACTGGGCTCCATGCTGAGCACTGTCTAACCAGCCATCCTCTCCCTGAAGCCTCATGCTCATAGCCATCTCAGAGATATTCAGAGAGGTCAAGGGCAGCCTTAACCCTCTCTCTGCCCTAACAGTGCCTGCCTTGGGGCCCAGAGGCAGCTGTTGGAGAGGTCTGCAGAGTGCTGAGTGACTTGGGCAGGAAGTGGGTCCTTAGGACAGCCAAAGGCCCTCAGTCGGGGGCTCTGTTTGGATAAGAGCCCACCCGAAGTCCAGGCCCTGTCATAACTAACCCAAAGAGGAGCCACTTACCAATTTTCAAGGGGCATCTGCACTGGCAGCTTTTTGAAGTCCAAGGCTGTGTCCCCTCAGCATTTGGTCCCTGGGGCCCAGCCAAAGCCTGACCCAGGAAATGTTAATGTCATTGCCACAACTCCCCAAAGTGCACTGTGAGGTCAACAGTATCATCCCTGTTTGCTAACAACTCTTCACTGAGCACCTACTATGTGCCAGGCAATGTCCTAGGCCCCGGGGACAGGGCAGAGAAGGAGAATGAGCCCCTGCCCTCAGCGAGCCCACAGTCGCTTGGGAAGGGAGATGCTGAGTGCTCACACAGAGCCCTGGAGGAACGCCAGGCTACTCTGCGGAATGCCTCAGGGAGACCTGGCCTTGGGAACCCAGGGAAGGGGTCCGAGAGGAAGGGCCATTAAGCTGAGACCTGAAGGGTGGGAAGTAGTTATTTGGGTGAAGTGAGAGGGCTAGAGCACTCCCAACAGAGGGGTGGTAGGAAAGGGCACGGGCTTTTCGAGGTGGAGTAGAGAGAAAGCAAGTATCACAAAGGAGAGGGAAAACCTAAGAAGAGTGTGGGAGCGTGGGACAGGCTGGGGACTTCAGCAGGAGCCTGGAAATGCAGGCAGTTTTAAGAATTGAGCCCTGGCTGGTATGGTTCAGTGGACAGAGTGCTGCCCTGAGAACTGTAAGGTTGCTGGTTCAATTCCCAATCAGGGCACATGCCTGGATTGCAGGCCAGGTGCCCAGCTAGGGGCCTGTGAGAGGCAACTGAATCTTCATACATTGATGTTTCTCTTCCTCACACTCCCTCCCTCACTTCCCCTCTCTCTAAAAATAAATAAATAAAGATATTTTAAAAATGTATTGGGCACCTTAACTTCAGGGTAGTGCAGAGGCATTGAAGGGTGCGTACATGTGTGTGTGTGTGTGTGTGTGTGTGTTAAGGATCAGAGTTGTTCAAAGATGAAAGTGACTGCAGAGTGGTAACAGCCCAGAGTGGGTCACACGTGGATCTCAGGAGACCAGGTCAAAGAGGGGAGCGAATGGAGGTCTGGAACAGGGCAATGGCAGAGCGGACAGAGAAGAGTCAGCTTGGCACATGGAGGTGCTCAGTAAATATTTGATGAACAAATGAGTGGGGGATGTTTGAGAGGCAGACTCCAGGGGACCCAGTGATTCACAGGATCGGAAGAGGAACCAGAGTACATGCCCACTCATTTAGAACTGCCTTTGGTCACCCTCTCAGGTTGGGAGTGAAGGTGCCTGGGTACCTGTGGGCTTCAAGCCATGACAGATCTCCGTGTAAAACCTCCGGTCGTAGCCGTCACAGTAATGCCAGTTCTTCCCATCGTACTGAAGCCCGTCCGAGAAGGTGTACGTGCCCTGGGAGACAAAACGCACACAGGTGGGGCTGAGGAAGCCCTTCTTTAACCGAGAAGGACCGATGTCCAGGAAAGAGGTGGCTTTCTCACTGCCACAGAAAAGAAGTGGCAATGATTACAGTTATCATGGCTGTAACGATGAGAGGGAAGGGATATACGGTGCTGAGCTTGGTGCCTGGCACTCAAAGTATGACAAAATGTGACCTTGGGCAGATGACTTACCCTCTCTAGCCCTTGGTTTCCTCATATTTCAAATTAGGAGAATAATAGTACATATTAAATAGGTTGATTCAATGAAATGGTAGGTGCAAAGCATTTATCACAGCGCCCGGCATGTAGCAAGCACTCAATAAATATTATCATTCTTTTATTGTTATCGTAGCTCCAAAGGTCAGAGCCATCAGTCACAGCCCTTTGTCCAAACACGTGCATTCTGCTTTTGCTGCCTTAGTGCTAAAGGAAGCCCCAGGATGTAGACATCACGTTGGCCTGAGCATCAGGAAACATGGGTGGAAATTCCAATACCGTTAACTCACTGTGTGACCTTGGGTAAGTCACATCCCCTTCCTGGGGTTTAGATTCTTGAAGCTGTAAGACAAGAGTGTTTCTTCATATTTTCTAGGTCATGAGCCAGCCCCATGCATACTCTTAGTGAAACTGATGAAAGTTATAGATTCTTTCCCCAGAGAAAAATGTACATAGTCCTGTGCACATAGAAACTTTTCAATATAAATCAGGAGCTTTCATGGACTCCTTGAATGCTATTCGTAATCCACAAATTCCAGATTAAGAATCCCTGGATTAGATGATTTATCAGCATAGTAGGAGCAGTGGTCTCAGTATCAATAAGAGCTAACACTTAATGAGTGCCTACTGTGTGCCAGGTACTGGGCAAAGTGCTCACATTATACTGCCTCATTTACTCTCACAGCCATCCCAAGAGGAGCCTCGTACTATTGTGGCAGGCTGAATATTGGTTCCCAAAGACACCGACGTCCTGTTTCTGGAACCTGTGAATATGCTGACTATGCATGGCAAAGGGGCTTTGCAGATGTGATTAAGTTAAGGATCTTGAAATGGAGAGATTATCCTGCGTTATCTGGGAGGCCCGATGTAATCACCAGGGTCCTTGTACAAGGGAGGTAAGAGAGTCACAGTGATAGAAGACAAGGTGCTGACAAAAGCAAAGGGATAGGACATGTGATGATAGAAGCAGAGGTCGGAGTGATGAGTGGCCAGGAGCCAAGGAAAGCAAGCAGCTTTTAGAAGCTGCAAAAGGCAAGAAAATGGATCCTCCCACAGAACCTCCAGAAGGAATGCCCACTGCTGACCTATTTCAGACACTTTCAGAAGTATAAATGTTTCTGTTGTTTTAAGGCACTGGATTTGTTATACTTGTAACAGCAGCAATAAGAAACCAATACAACTATTGTTTCCAATTTGCTAAACAAGAAGCACAAGTCTCAAAGCGGAAACCATGGGCTTCAGGTCACACAGTTAGTGGTTTCACAGGACTTAAACTCATCATGGCCTCCCCAGGAACCTTTCCGGATCCAGAGGGAGAGGTACCCTGGACATTAAGAGAGGGGAAGGCAAGGTATCATGTGTGTGCATGTTGTGTGTAGGGGGTCCTCCTGTTTGAGGCTTTCCCCTCTGCAGCCCCACCCCCAGGCTGATCACCTTGACGACCAATCCTTTTTCCCAAATGGCATCATATCGGCTCCCGCTGGGGAAGTACAGGGTTCCTTGGCCATGAAACATGCCATCCTTCATTTCCCCAACGTATCTTGTTTCGGTGGGGAGGATGTATTCAGCATTGCCCTCCATCCTGTAAGGTCAAAGGGACATCACTGAGCCCTTTGTGGCAGCCGGAGGGTCCGAGCTAGCAGGCACAACACAGCAAGTGGAAACCTCGCCCTGAGGGTCCTCAGATGCTACCATCCCAGCAATATTCCACCCAAAACAAAAGATTTTTTGTTTCCCTCAAAAGCTCAAAAATAAGAGGGGCCTATGAAGGGGGGCAGAGTTTGTTTGGTCTGTTCCTCTGCTCCCTCACACAGAGGCTGTCCTGAGCTCATGCCAGCCCCAGAACACCCTCGGTAGGCCCAGAGAGGGGAGGGCTGTGCCCAAAGCCACACAGTAAGCACTGTGAAGAGACCAGGGCCAGGTTTCCTGGCAGCTGGCTCTGTGTCTTTCCTGCTAAGACCTGCCTGACCCTATGCATTATACCACAAGTGGAATATTTGGAAAAGTATGAAATTTGCACAGGATACATGAATTTGAATCTTATGTTACCAATTTCTAGGTGTATCATCATAGATACTTTCCTAAACCTGTTTGTCTGCTTTCCCTCCTTTATTTCTTCCTTTCTCCCAACAAACACCTACAGCGTACCTACTATATGTCAGGTGTCTTGTGAAGTCAGGTCTGACGGATACAATGTGGACACAGCACTGATCAAGGCAGATGTCATCCCTTGCCCTTGGGGTAGGGCTCACAGTCCATTGGGGGACACAATTAAGCAATTACATAAATACAGTCTCATGTAGGGGGAAGACAAGCCCCTATGGAGCATTGGGAAGGGACACTTCAACAAGTGGGCCATTTGACCAATTTCTTCATGTGTGGAAGTCTGAGATTAATGCTTGATAATGTGTAACACGTTTCCTAGTAAAGGGCCTGACATATAGAAATGCTTAAGAAAAGTTTTCATTCATTCATTCATTTTTCATTCTTTCCCATTAGTTAGGAAGTCATTGCTCCTAACTCTTGATTCTTTAAGGCTTTTGTTTTACCCCTGTTGGATGCTTAGCACTTTCTGCCTTGCCGAGTAGTTGTATAGCTTATCTCCCTTATTTAATCAACTCATCTGAGAGGAAGGCCTTGGTATCCTCAGCACTTAGAATCATGTTTCTTTTTAAACAGATACTCTATGAATATCTCCTGAGTAAAAATGGAAGGAAACACAAAGACCAGTGAGTTGGTTGAATGGGTGACAGATGCCACTGTGGCACAGGCCCAAAGCATGAGAGCACTGTGATTAAAGCACAGCTTCTGAGCCCTGGCCAGGTAGCTCAGTTGGTTAGAGCATAGTCCCAATATACCAAGGTTGTCGGTTCGATCCCTGGTGAGGGCACATACAAGAAGCAACCAATGAATGTATAAATAAGTGGAATAATGAATCAGTATTTCTCTCAAATCAATAAAATAAAGCACAACTGTCCAAGCTGGGCTCTACCTCTCTGTGCCTGTATGACCTTGGGCAAGCTCCTTCACCTCTCTCATCTGTAAAATGGAGATAATGACAACAATGCCCCCAAAGTTGTTGGCATATACTAAGGGCTCAAAAACTATTTTTCCTTTATTCTACCAAAAGATATAGGAGAAAGGAGACTTCCTTCTTTCCTCTACCTCTTTACTTGAGTTCACATCATTATTTTTTAAGATTTACATTTCCTTTAATTCGTACTCTTTCACTTGGCTTGTGATTAGGAAACAAAAGTTAATAAACAGAACTTTCTTTCTCTTTCCTTTTGCTTAATCCCTTCACATCATTTAAAGCATAGCTTCCATCTAGATGCTTCTTTGAGAAGCATCTTCTCCTTTTATCACTACTAATTGGACATCACTGTCCTACACACCCCCTACAGGCATCTCCATCTCCCCCAAAATGGAACTCATCTTCTTCTCTTCCAAAGCAGCCCCTCCTCTGAGTTCCCAAATTCTGTGCATAGATTCCGAATCCTCCAGGCTCAAAGCCTGGAGCTGGGCACTGGTCTCTGAGTAGGACCAGGAGCCAATCAGTTGTCAAATCCTGGCACTCAGATCCCACATTTACATGTTTTTCTCTTTCTTGCAGACCCACTGCCTCAGCCTTGGCCCGCGTACGTATAGAACGAATGTACCTCAGCTCTGCCGCTTGAGCAAGTTACTTCACTTCTCTGGGTGTCATTTTACTGACCCGTTCAGCGGGAATAAACAATCCTACCAGACGTTTTTCCCAAGGTTGGGATCAAGTTTGTGAAAAGTGCCTGGTCCTTTTGAAAGGCAAAAAGGCAGCTGTCTTTTCCCAGTCACAGATGTTCAAGACAGTGAATCAAACGAGGCCCGTACCTCCCATCTACAAATTCTCCAATATATTCGCTTCCCGTGTACTGCATAGCCCCTGCCTTCAGCTTCCCGCCGCCGGGATGCCGGACTCACGGTGTATACCGCTCACTATGGCAACCAGGGGGGTGGGCGGAGCCAAAGTGTTCGCACGATCTCCTGGCCTCGCGCACGCTCCGTGGTTCGCAGAGGAGCCGAGTAGTGCGCCTGCGCGCCGCCCGCTGCGCATGCGCTGTTGTTGGGTGGCCCTTGGCGGTCGGAAGGGGAGTTCAAGGAGACGGGGGGCGACGGGGCTGAGGCTGCCGCGTAAGGGTCGGGGCTGCGGACAGCATGCCGGGAATAGTGGAGCTACCGACTCTGGAGGAGCTGAAAGTGGAGGAGGTGAGGCTCTCCCGGAGGACAGGCAAGCGGGACATAGGGCTGCAGCGTTCCGGGCCTGGCCCAGTCCGGCTTTGACCCTGGGCGCCGGAACCCCTACCCCATGCCCCGTCCCAACATGAACACAGGTCAACCCCCGGATGCTCCTTCCTTAGCTCCGGGAGTCGCCCCTCCCCAGCCCGCAGTGGCTCGAGGACTCTCCCCCGACCCCCCACAGTGACCTGCTTCCTTAACGTGAGTAGTAGTGGTACTTTTTAAGCACCAGTCGAGGCCACTTTGCCTACTTTATGTCACTTACTCCTCAAACCTCTCTGCGAAGTGAAAATGCAATCCCGGGTGCTCACAATCAAGAGAGAGAGTCGACTTACAGGAGCATCGGCGGTGCAAAGTGCATGAGAAGGGAGGTAGGATGCTGCAGAAAAAGGAGATGGTACTGGAAAGGGGAAGTTGCTAACAACCCTGGGAAGGTGTTTGATAATAGGACTTTTTACAGTATTCAGTTATTCTGCAGGTACCGCTTGAATAATGACCAGAGGAACATACACTGGAAGATAGAATGTTCCTGCCCTCATAGAGTTTCCAATCTAATAGGGAGGAATTATGGTACAGTATAGAATTGCTATGAGAAGTGAAGACGGTATAATACTAATTATAGCAAACATGAACAGGCCTTTTGGAGATGTCAGGCGGGATCGAGGGCCTTTAATCCATGGAATCCTTCCTGCAGTACTAGGAGCAAGGATATAATCGGTCTCTCCATGTTGGAAGTCAGGAACAGGACCTGAGAGAGATGATTCGCCCAAGGTCACATGAGTAGTAAGTGGTAGAGCTGGAGTGTGAACCCAGCACTGACTTGAAAAGTCGTCCTTTTATATTTCGGTGTTTTGGGCAAAACCTCAAGGGTGAGCTGGTTTAACAATGGTTTGTGTTTAGGGAGACAAGTGCTATTTGACAAACCTCTAGTGTCGGTGAGAAGCAACAGTCGCTGAGCTGGGAAAGTTGCTGAGGCTGAGGCAGGATTGGGAAGCAGATTCCACAAGGCCAGATGAAGACTTTTGGACTTGGTTGTGTAAGTGAAGTGATGGGAAGAGGTGTAAGGTTTTAAGGTAGGGGCGTGTCAGAATCAGGTAGAAGAAACATCAGGCCCTGGTTGGTAGCACAGTGGCTAAGGCGCCGGCCTGCGAACCCAAAGGTCACAGGTTCGATTCCCCAGCCAGGGCACATAACACGGTTGCAAACCAGGTCTCCAGTCAGGTCCATAGCTGGAGGCAGGTGAAACGCAACCATACATTGATGTCTCTCTCCCTCTCTGCCTCTCTCCCTTCCCCTTTCTAAAAATAATTAAATAAAATCTTTAAAAAAATAAACGACATTTTCTACAACAGTATTAAAAAAAAAAAAAGAAAGAAACATCAGGCTATGTTGGAGGAGAGGGAAGGCAAAACTAAAATGTATGTGCCATGAATTATATCCCAGGGACTGTGTTCAGTGTTTTACCCGCATTACTTCACTGAATTTTATATGCCTATGAGAATGGCAACTATTCATTTTTTCACATGAAGAGATCTGTAGAGTTTAGGGATGTTACCATAAAGTGACGTTTACTCAGAGTTTTTTGGGGGAAGTGCAAACAGTCTAGTTTCTTGTCCCACTGTGAAGCTGGCTTACTGTCAAGTTGCTGTCTTTTTCATTGGAACTTTTCATTTGGTTCAACAAAAACTGAGGTTTTACTTTCTGCAAGTATTCTGTATCTGGAATAAATTTGCCTTCAGGCTTTGCACAGTTAAATTGAGAAACAGATAATCACGTAAATAACTAAAATACAAGACAGTATAATTAAATGCTAAGGAAGAGAAAGAGGAGCAGACATGGTTTAAGAAAAGAGAGTAGGATTTGAAGTTGTAACTAAATTTTAGGCCTAACTGCTCGATTACCTTGATTAGTCACTTTTAGCATTTGCAGACATGGTTATTTTATTTGGACGATGAAGTAATTCCAGCTGTACAATTCCCTGAGGCTATAAAAGGAACAGAGAACACACTTCTTGGGCATAATGTAAGAATTACAGACAGAGATGGAACGAAGAGCTTTCTAAGTGAGGGTAGGATCTGAGCAAAGGTAAGGAGGTGGGAAAAGATGGGGAACCAAAAAATAGGTCCTAGGATTGGGACTTCACTGTCGTGAGAGAATAGCAAGAAGTCCCTTTTTGAAGTGTCATGAATAGAGGGCTGGAAAGGTAGTTCAGATCCAGAAGGCTTTTAATACCCCATAGGAAGTTTAGGCTTTATGCTGAAGGATTCAAATCTGAATCCTTAACGGTTTTGTTCCAATTTGTTTCAACAGCAGAGCACAATAAGAATTGTCTTAGCCCTGGCTGGTGGCACAGTGGATAAGGCGCCGACCTACACATCCAAAGGTCGCTGGTTCAATTCCCAGCCAGGGCACATAGCCAGGTTGCAAGCCAGGTCCTTAGCTGGAAGCAGGTGAAAGGCAACCTTACATTGATGTCTCTCTCCCTCTCTCTCTCTCTTCCCCTCTCTCTAAAAATAATAAAATCTTAAAAAAAAAATTGTCTTAGAAAGATCACTTCCAACAGCTTTGTGAAAAATGAATTGAAGGAGGACGAGAAAAACAGGGAGACTTCCTGGTGGCTGTTGAAATAATTGAGGGAGACATTAAGGACCCCAGCATAAGTGGTGACTGTGCTAACAGAGAGGAAAGAGCAAATTTGTCTAGAATTGATCAGGCTTAGCAACACCTTAGGTACCAGGAGCAGGAAAGGTTGAGGAATCCATGTCAGATTTGCAACCTGCTATTAGGACAGAGGAAGCCAGAAGGAGCAGGTTTGAGACAAGGAAAACACATTCTGGACCTCATTGGCTTCACGCTGTGGAGAAAGTAGTCAGAAGCTTTGGGATGGAAAGTCCTTGTACATGTTGACAATGTTTAGTAAAAATACTAGTTGATATTTATAATGTGGTTTCTGTGTGCTAGGTACTGTTCTTAATATTATTAGTCATAACAGCTCTATCAAATAGATATGATCCTTCACTTTACATAAATTAAGTAAAATATAAGGCATAATATACATTAAGCACTATAAAAAGAGATGCAGACATGGTTTAAGAATGAGAGAACAGGACTAGAAGATGGGTGGTAGATTGTAAGACTTTCCGCCTCCCTTTCCACACCTGCAGACACATGCACCTGCCGCGCAGGGAGGCTGTTCTGAGGATAAGTGAGGAAGGATGTTGGAATTCCGTGCTCTTGAAGACAAAGGGAACTGAATGAATTTGAGAGGTATTTGTGATGAGAAGCTGTGAAAGGAAGTGGTCTGTGTTGGAATTCATCAGTCTCAGTGAAGAAGCCGGTGAGGGGAGAAGGTGACATCTGAAGCTCTGTGCCACCTCCCTGATGGGGATGTGAAGGGACGAGGCCTGGTTGGAGGTCACAGTCTCTGGATTTCTGTTCTGTGGTTACCCCTGACCTGCCGTGTCATCTTGTGTACTTCGCTGTTTTTCCACAGGATGGATTTGGTGTGTGGTTCTCATCCTTTATTTCTCCATGACAGTTTATTTTACATGCATGGGTATACCTCACATGCTAGCAGTCACCCATGGGGCAACCACTGATGCTAGATTATACAAGGTGATTAAGGAATGACTCCCTGAGGAGATAAATTTGAACAGAGATCCAATAATATCAAAGTGCCACTTCCCTTCAGTTTACTATGTAACTGAACGTAGTGTAATTCCAATGCAAATTTTTTGAGAGTGTGATGTTCATCTGGAGTAATAGCCAAGAAAAATTTGAAAAGAAACGAGACTGGAAGGATGATCCTCCCAGGCAACAAAGCGTTGTAATAAGTTACCATAATTCAAGCATTGTGGTACCGGCCCAGAAAAGGTACAGAAAAGGGAGTGGGACTGTTGCTGCAGCAGCTGGCGGTTGGGTCCGGGTCTGTGCAGCTCCCAGTGAGCCAACTGCAGCTACCGAGTGCTGCTCAAAAGATGTCCCAAATGCAAGGGAGACCACCGAGCTGTCGGGGTGGCCGCCCGGGGCATACTCTGGTTTTATGAGTCATAACCTGCCGAACTCATCCCTGCCAGTCTGTCATCTGCGATTCTGCGGTCTCTTGGGAATTTTATCTTTTTCTACTATTAGGGACAGTCTACTATTCTAATACTAGATAGGTATTATCTAGTATTTTCATATGTTCTATTCCTGGAGAGGAGACTCATGAGAGCTCCCCAGAGTTGGTTTCTTCCATCATGTTCTAGAAGCCTCCATGTTCCTTCAGAACTCCACTTCTGGGTCACAGAGGCCGAGGATTCTATTAGGGCTGCTTTTTCCCGTGTCTAAATGCAGATAGTAACCGTAACCTCATGAGATGTTACGAAGCTGTAGAAAGCTGTTTTGCTTTGTGATCTCTATAAAGTACTGTGGATCATCCAGGGTCCCCGGGGGCAGCCAATCCCCTTGTCTCTACTTTTTGATGGCAAAGTCAGAACAGCCATCTTTGCGGCCCCTCTGTTTTGACCAGCATGAGGCGAAGGTGAGGAGGGGATGACCTGGTCACAAACCTGTGATCTTTCTCCCGCTGTTGCTTTCCCCAGGTGAAGGTCAGCTCTGCCGTGCTGAAAGCTGCAGCCCACCACTATGGAGCTCAGTGCGATAAGCCCAACAAGGAGTTCATGCTGTGCCGCTGGGAAGAAAAAGACCCACGGCGCTGTTTAGAGGAAGGCAGGCTCGTCAACAAGTGTGCTCTGGAATTCTTCAGGTAAAAATGTTCCCACCTCCTGCCTACTTGGTTGAGCCATCAAGGTATCTCGGTGAACAGCCAGCTACTTAAAGGGAAGGATCCTTTTTGTGACTAATTTTAGTAGTCAGTGCAAGGCCTTGAAATCAGACAGACCAAACAAAGTAAGCACACAATAACTGATCGTTATTTTTTATTTGTTTTTATGATTTGGCAAGTTCTTTCATCTCCATGAATCTCAATTTCCAAATTGTAGGATGATACCTGTCTTAGGATTGGTATGAAAAAGTTGAAAAGGTACATAAAAATAATTCAGCTCAGTGCCTGCTAGTAGGTATTTCTAGATTGTTATCATTACATTACCACAGAACACACAATTATGATAGAAAGTAAAATGTGTTCAGAGTCCAATTTTTGGATAGGCCACTGTGCTTGATCCTATAGCAAAAAATAACCAAATTGAAATTGTAGGGAACTTTTTTTAACAGCCATGTACAGGAATTTAACTCAAGGGGAGTTGGCTCATGCAACTATAAAGTTCAGAAATAGTACTGGCATTAGGCAAGGGCTGGATTCAGGGGCATAAATTTCACAGCAACTTAGTGGGCTTTTTTTTTTTTTTTTAACTTTTTTTCTCCCAGTCTCTTAGCTCTGCTTTTCTCTGTTGAACTCATTTTCAAAGAGACTTTCCTTGTTACAGCAAAAATGGGCACCAGCCACTTTAAGCAACTATGTCACTTGCTTAGCAGATGTTGACAAAAAGTGCCAATTCTCCAGTAATATAAGTAGTAGGTGATAAAATGCTGTAATTGGTCAGGTCCGAAGTGGAAGTAGATTTAAATTGATGTAAACCACATTGCTGAGAGATAGGGAGGGGTTGTGGCCCAAAGGAAAATTAGAAAGATGTTACAAAAGAGTGGGGAATGGCTGGCTAGGCAAAACTCACAGATGTCCACTACAATGATGTTAGCAGAAAAATCAAATTTTGTCCCATAATAGCTGCTATTCTTTTTTGTTCCTGCTTTCTTTGGCCATGTGCAAAGATGTTTTTGTGATTAAATCATAGTGTGCCTACATTTAAAAATTTTTCACTGCTGTGAACACTCTTTCAAGTTGCTATTAATCATGATCATCATTTTACTGACTATATAATATTCCATCATATTATAAACCAACCACAATGTACCCAACCAATTCCTGTTACTAAACATCATTATTAATTTCAGCTTTGTTTTGGATAAATCTTCAATGATGACCTTTGTGTATAGATAGTTTGCATTTTTTAATTAATTCCTTAGCATAAATTTCCTAGCAGTGAGATGATTTTATAAAAGGCTGGGAACATTTTTA
Source organism: Noctilio leporinus (assembly GCA_004026585.1). Classification (NCBI taxonomy): domain Eukaryota; kingdom Metazoa; phylum Chordata; class Mammalia; order Chiroptera; family Noctilionidae; genus Noctilio; species Noctilio leporinus. The sequence continues at coordinate 19,532 of PVIW01000962.1, forward strand.
CATTGACTCAGTCTGTGCTGCCTTCAGCACTGTATCTTGGTATACCGCCATCAGCATTGCATATTACTTAAATATCTGGTAGATACAAAGTGGTATTCTTGCTTGAATTCACATTGATTTGATAGCTAACATTATTTTTTAATTTTCCTTTTTTTTTATATTTTCTTGTAATTTTTTTAAGATCTTTTTTTTTTTTTAATTTATCATTTTCAGAGAGAAGGGCAGGGAGGAAGGAAGAAAGGGAGAGAGACATCAATGTATGGTTGCCTTTCATCTGCCTCCAGCTATGGACCTGGCTGGAGACCTGGCTTGCAACCTGGTTATGTGCCCTGGCTGGGAATCGAACCAGCGACCTTTGGGTTCACAGGCCAGCACATTTCCATTGAGCCACCAGGCAGGGTTTTTTTATTTAAATAAGAGTTTATTTGAGCCAAAATTGACAATATTGCTGGGAAGCAACACTCAATAATGCTTCCAGATTTTTTATTTTTTAGGAGAACTTTGAAAAAGCATTTTTCCTTTGGCCCAGAAATAGTATCTTTAAAGGGAAATGTTTGGATTTCATGAGTTCCCAAGGTGCCTCACTGCCTCCATGAGAGGAATTTCTCCCTGCTGAAGTTGCTTGTTTCAGGCATTAGTAGATAACTACTGGGTGTAGGTACCAGGGTGCCAGGGCCCAGACCAGAGACTGAGTATCAGAGCATGGTTCACAGGCCTTCTTCTGCCTCAGCAGTTGAGGGACATGAAACTCCCGCTGGGAACGGTAGCTCAGGTGGAGTTTAGGAGGGTGCAGGTTTGTGCACCATGGAAATTCAGCTCACTGGGGCTGGGGGTCACGCACAAGAGTTCCCCAGGGCTCTGGTCATGCTTCTTCCTTCGTGTTGCACACACTGCCACCCCGAGGGTTATAATCAGACTATCTGGAAAGGTACACGAGAAACTGAACAATGGAAGCAGTAGGAATGCAAAGCAGATTTTCCACTATGTTCTGTATTTCTGTAGACCATCTCTGAGGTTCTTCCTGGGCCATGGTAAATAAGATTCCCATGTAGACTGTAGCTAGGTTCTTGGAGTATGGTGAGCAAGTGGTTCAGAGTTATCCCTTTGGGGGCAGGAGGTGTTCTGCATTTCTTCTATAGCCTCAAATATGGCTTTTACATAACATTATGGTGTCTTATTCTTGCTTTGGTTAGCATTTATTTTGTTTACTAAGAAGGGTGAATATAAAAGAAAGGGAATTCTATAAAGTATTTGAGGCTTATCTCATATACAAAAGTTACTTTTTCTGTAAGTATTTTGGTGGTCACAAAATGAATTAATAGGCTACCTTGCATCTTAGCAGAGAGCACCAAATATTTAATTTTTATTATTTTTATTGTATTTTATTGATTATGCTATTACAGTTGTCCTGATTTTTCTCCTGTTGCCCCCCTGCACCCAGCACTCACCACTCACTCAGGCAATCCGTGGGCCATGTGTGTAAGTTCTTTGGCCACTCCATTTCCTGTAATGTACTTTTTCACCATGGCTATTCTGTAACTGCCTGTATTTCTTAAACCCCTCACCTCTTCATCCATTCCTCCCTACCCCTCTCCCATTTGGTAACCATCAAAACATTTTCTGGCCTTGGCTGCTGTGACTCAATGGATTGAGCACTGGACTGCGAACTAAAGGGTTGCCAGTTCGATTCCCAGTCAGGGCACATGCCTGGGTATTGGGCTAGGTCCCCAGTTGGTTGCATGTGAGAGGCAACCACAACAAAGATGTTCCCTCCCTCTTTTTCTACCTTCCCTTCCCCACTCTCTAAAAATAAACTTAAAAATAGCAAACACTATCTGTATCCATGATTTTACCCCTGTTCTTATTTGCTTAATTTGTGTTTTTAGATTCAATTGTTGATAATTTGTGTTTTTTGCCATGTTGTTATCCATAGTTTTTTATCTTTTTTCTTAAATAAGTCCCTTTAACATTTCATATAATGAAATGTTAAAGTGATGATGAACTTCCGTAGTTTTATCTTGTCTAGGAAACTCTTTATGTGGCCTTCCATTTCTAAATGATAGCTTTTCTGAGTAGAGCAATCTTGGCTGTAGGTCCCTGCTTTTCATGACTTCGAATATTTCTTGCCATTTCCTTCTAGCCTGCAAAGTTTCTTTTGAGAAATCAGCTGACAGTCTTATGGCAACTCCCCTGTAGGTAACTAACTTCTTTTCTCTTGCTGCTTTTAAGATCCTGTCTTTGTCTTTAACATTTGGCATTTTAATTATGATGTGTATTGGAGTGGGCCTTTTTGCATCCATCTTGTTTGGGACTCTCTGTGCTTCCTGGACTTGCATGTCTGTTTCCTTCGTCAAATTAGGGAGGTTTTCTTTCATTATTTTTTCAGGTAGATTTCCAATGTCTTGCTCTTCCTCTTCTCCTTCTGGCACCTGTATATGATGCAAATGTTGGACCTTTTAAAGTTGTCCCAGAGACTACCCTCATTTTTTGGATTATTTTTTCTTCTTGTTCTGATTGGTTGTTTTTTGCTTTCATATGTTCCAAATCATTGATTTTATTCACAGCTTCATCAGCTTTACTGTTGTTGCTCTGTAACTTGTTCTTATTTTAATTTGTGTATCCTTCATATCTGACTGGGTCTTTTTTATGCTGTTGAAGTTGTAAGTTCTTTGAGCATCCATATAACCATTGTTTTGAACTCTGCATCTGATACCTTGCTTATCTCCATTTTGTTTAGCTCTTTTTCTGGAGTTTTGGTCCATTCTTTCATTTGTTTTCTTTATCTCCTTGTTTTGTCAGTCTCCCTGTGTTTGTTTCTGTGAACTAGGTAGAGCTGCTTTGACTTCGTGTCTTGGTAGTGTGGCCCAGTGTGTCCTGTAGGGTCCAGTGGCACAGCCACCCCTATCACCCAAGCTGGGTACACAAGGTGTGCCTTTCCTGTGGGCTCAGTACACCCTCCTCTTGTAGTTGAGCCTTGGTTGCTGTTGGGAGACCAACGGGAGGGATTTACCCAGGCCAGTCAGCTGCAAGGACTGGCTGTGACCACTGAGTAGGTGAGTCTCTGTATGGGTTCTTTAAGAGGAACTGATTGGGGTTCTAGCAGCTTCTTCCACTGACTCAATCCCCATTGGTTTTTATAGCCAGAAGTTGTGAGAATTTATCTTACTGGCATTGGAACCCTGGGTGGGGGCGGAGGATAGTGGTATGGGGCTGGGACTCCTCACTCCTGAGGTATCCCTCCCAAGTTTTTATCCACCTCACATAGGTGAGGGACCAACCTGTTTTCCATCTGCACCCTTCGTACCAGTCTGTATGGATGTGGTTTCTTTAATTCCATAGTTGTCAGACTTCCGTTCAACTGAATTTCTGCCCCTTCTGAGTGATGGTTCTATATTTTAGTTGTAATTCTTTTAATAGAGATTTTATCTATTATTTTTAGAGAGAGGGGAAGGGAGGGAGGCAGAGAGGGAGAGAAACACCGATGTATAATTGTCTTTCACCTAACTTCAGCCATGGACCTGGCTAGAGACCTGGCTTGCAACCTGGTTATGTGCCCTGACTGGGGAATCAACCAGCAACCTTTGAGTTTGCAGGCTGGCACTTTCCGCTGAGCTACCAGCCAGGGCCTTTAATTGTAATTTTGGTGTGGTTTTGTGAAGAGGTGAGCCATGGCTCTATAAGTTAAATTCATTACTGACAACAGTAATCTCTGTTTTTGTTAGGTGCATTAATAGAATGACAATCTTGTCCCTTTGAGGAGTTGTAAGGCAGTTTGCCTCTGCATTGAATGCTCCAGGATTTTCTGCTTGGTAGTTTGTGTATTTGCTTTTTATAATTCTGTCTCTTCCTTTGCCATTATCTGTCTCCTCTGATTCTATCAGCATGCCCATCTCTGATTATGGCTCTGTCTCTTCTAAACTTGCTAAGCTGATATTCTTTAGAATCAGATCTACAGAATAAATAGGCTCCAAGGGAGTAGGCCTATATATACTTATTTTTTCCCTACGTTTCTGTTTTCCTTTTGCAAAGAGCTCCCCCTAACTCAGCCCTGTTTTCCAGGCAGATAAAGCGTCACTGTGCAGAACCTTTCACGGAATATTGGACCTGCATCGATTTTTCCGGCCTGCAGCTATTTCGTCAGTGTCGCAAACAGCAGGCGAAGTTTGACAAATGTGTGCTGGACAAGCTGGGCTGGGTGCGACCTGACCTGGGAGAGCTGTCCAAGGTACAGAGGGTGTTCTGTTGGTGGGCTCACTCTCTCACAAAGGGGCAGGTAAAGGCAGGTGGTCAGAAAAGGATCCTCTGTGAGTACAGATGAGATGTGACAAATCCGGATTTACTTAACAGGTTAATTGGGGAGTGATTATACACAGTCCCCAGGGAGTTTATTTAACAGAGGTACTCCTTTAAATAGATCTTCCAGCGTGTGCAGATTTGCTTGTGGTTAATTAGCTAATTGGAGAACAGAAGGGAGTAGATGAGGATAAACAAAATGTTTGGGGACACACTGTCAGTTGAAAACATTGAGCCTATTGTGGAATTCAGTGGGGAAATAGGAGCAGGCTTATGTCAGATTTTTCAGGAGCATACCAAGGTAAAAAAAAAAAGTACCTGCCTGTACTTTAGAAAGCATATTTTCCTACACTTTCTCATACATATCCTATCTCCGTTGCGGTACCCCCATCGCTTGAAACAGGAGAGCTAGAAACCTGAATGTTTTTTTTTTTTTCACTTCTCACTTTCTTCCTTTATGCGGTTATCTGTTCCCTGTAGATCAGCATCTCCTGGAAAAATTGTTGCATCCTCTCACTGTCCCCACCTCTTGGACAGGAGTTCCTAACATGGGCTACGTGAATTTCTGGTGGATCAACTTAGATATTAGAAGACAATGCATCCTTTGAAATTGAAGACTTTAGGAAATAATTACATCTTTATGATAGGCATGATCTGTGTGGGAAATAAATCAAATGTCACTTTCTTTTAAACTTCCCAGGGGTTCCCTGTTGCTTGCCAGAGAAAGCATTCTGGCCTCATTGTGGCATGGAAGGCCCTCTCTGACCTCACCCATCCCTGCCTCCTGATCCTCCATTCCCTCTGCGACAGCATATGCACCAAGGTGTGGAGGAAAAACCCAGGTTTTGAATAGGGATAGACAGTGCATTTGAATCTTGGTTCCACTAAAGTGCTATAGGATCCTGAGCAAATTACTTAGAATTTTCTATCATACTAGGTCTATAAAAATGGAATCTTTGTTAAATCCCTAGTTTTCTGTGAGGATTAAGCTAGAAAGTGTGTGAATATCCAGCCTCATGCTGTGCATGTAGGTCCACGATTACTGCCTGTTCCTTTCTATTTGTGTATGTGGACAGTTGGGTCTTAAGCTTGTTTTCATAACTAGATGAATGGCTTAGCAACTTGGGTTTGTTTTTTGTATCTGGTTTGATTATTTTACTTCAGATGTTTTCCTTTGCTGCACTGAACAAATGGTTTTTAATAGTTGATAATTCTAAGTTGGAAAATGGTGGAACCTTATATATTCAATAATTAAAATTACCCTTTCTTATTTCTGTTTCCTCATGAAAGAAGAATTAACAAAATCATGCTGTTAAGAAAGCGTATTTTTTCTGAGTTGTTGTGTTAAATTAAAAATACTGTTTTTCATCACTCTTTTCAAAAGTGTATTTCTTCAAGCAGGTTATCAGTTTTAGTTATACTGTAGTCAGTCTAGATCTTCCTAGAAAGATCTAGAAAGGTGAGGATCAGCTTTACAAAGCCTGACTCGCTTTTGCGTTCTGTTTCCTCTGGGCTCCCCACCCCCATCCCCCTGTGTCCACTGCTCGGCTCGGGTGTTGTGTCCTTCTGTGGCATTTCTGACTTTCCTGGGCAGAATTGCGCTCTCACCTTTAATTCTATCATCCTGATAATGTTGATATTGAAAATAACTTACGGAGCACTTGCTGTATGTACATGAGTCACTTTAACTTATCCTGATAATGCTATGAGCTAATAGCTCCATTTTAGAGATGAGAAATTGAAGGTTAAGTTGGCTGTCCAAAGATAATTTCTTAGGAATTCATTTGACCACATGCTTTTGCTTTATTTCTCTTTTGAGTGTGGTGCAAAAGAGGAAGTTGTTTTACTGTTGTTTCCACAATACTTCATCTTTTAAAGGGGTCCTTTTTATTGTTTTCAATTTGAGAAACATTTTTCTCCATTTATTTCATAGCTATCTTGAATTCCTTACAGGAGCTTTGGATGCCAGCTGGAGGCATTTGGAATGAACTCTATTCAGCTGTAAAGAACCATTAAGTGATCTCAAATTATAGCAGAGATGAGAACACTTTTAAAAACAAACAAAAGACTACTCTGGACTTGTAGTTAGAAGACTTGGGTTTTGGCAGCAGCTCTGACATTTTGTATCTTTGTCTTAGGCAACCCTCCCTTGTCCTAGTCTGTGAACTAGAGGTAATGCCTTCTATGTGGTTATAGTAATAATTACTCATTGTATACATGAAAGCTCGTTCATGATAAATGTTTTTTAAATTTATTTATATAGGAAGACTAATTTGGTCATATTACGTGGAGTAACTTACAGTTCAGACCACTCGATAAACAGACTGTTAATAACTGTGGCCCTGTGTCTTCTCTCTGGGCCAGTTTCCTCATCTTCAAAATGAAAACTGTTTCCACTGGGTTTCCAGGGGAGATTTTTGTGGCCGTCAGGAGATAATGCGGGTGCAAACACCTTCCATCTCTCTCCCTGTTCTGTAGTTCGGTGCTTCTCCCCCTTGTCTGGCCCTGTACACCTTTAAAGGTGCTTCAGCTACCTCCACAGTTGGTTCAGCTGAAGACATGCCTCTCTGCCTGCATTGTCCTATTGACTTACTTGGAATGTCTTTACTTCCCTCATCTTCTGCTGGTTCTTGGTCATCCTTCAAGAGTGAGCTAAACATTGTTTCCCCAGAAATATTGCAGGCCCCTAGCCCTCAGGATGGGTGAGGTGTGCAAAGTCCTTGGTCCCCTGGTACTCAGCTTGCATCCCAGTTATGCACCTCAGTTGCGGTTAGGAGGGCTTGGTTGATTTCTGTCAGGCTCCCTCATGAGACTGTGAGCCTCTTGGTAACAGTGTGTATCTTGTTCCCCTCTGTGTCTCTAACCTCCACAAGAACAGAGCTGTGATTTGCTGGGGCTTCAAAGAACAGTAGTTGGGGCAGAGGAGTGGAGAGGAAAACAGTGGGGATATGTCTGTAGTCACAGACTACTCCACCTGACTGTCACCTTTGCTTCTTTCCTCTTCACCCCTCACAGGTCACCAAAGTGAAAACAGATCGACCTTTACCAGAGAATCCCTATCACTCAAGACAAAGACCAGAGCCCAACCCTGAGGTAGAAGGAGATCTGAAGCCTGCCAAACATGGCAGCCGCCTTTATTTCTGGAACGTGTGAAGATGGGTCCATGTCCCACGCTTAGTCACGCGCCCAGACGACAGTGAATGAAGACTCACGTGCTATTTGCATTGGCCAGTTGGGTTCTTTCTGGGATCACAGACATTAACAAAAAGTTAATTTATGTGACTTGGCAGTTATTCTATACCATTTCCTGTCCATTAAAAATTTTAAAGGAAACAGTTGTATTTTATTATGTTTTATATAACCTTTTGGCCTTTAAAGATGACTTCCCCTGGCTTTTTCTTCTTGTGGCCTTGCCTGTTCCCCCGTCTTTGCTTTCAGCAGACATTCACCAGGATGGCAGGGGAGCCACGTGAAATCACGGAGAAACGACTGGTAGAGACAGCTCCTTGGGCTACGTGTATGTTCACACATTTTGGAATCTCAGGTCTTTCCCATCCAACTTCCCAAATGATTTCCCTAAAGTCACACAAGGGTAGTGTCCTGGATCAGAAAAGTGAAGAAACATTTGAGCCCGTGACTCAGGCCATGGGAGGGGCCTCCTGGCTGGTTCCTCAGCGGTCTTGCTCAGAGTTTCTTAAAGAACCAAACTTCCACCACTTCCCCTTGATATCCCATCCTCAAGCATTATAACCCAGATGTTTTTCCTGATAGACCAGGGAGGTGGAGGCTGAGCTCTCAGCTCCAAAGCCAGGAAGTCGGGAGGTCCAGAGTGTCAATTCCAACCTTGGGTGTGTTCCTTAACCTCTTGCGAGAGGTTGAATTTGAGGACAAACTAAAGGGAACATGCTTATCTATCTCCTGGGCAGGTTAAAACCACAAGTATTTATAAAGCTGTGGTTCAAGGCACCATTATGTCTTTATTTTCCCTTTCATTCAGCTTCTTTTTCACTACTAGGCCATTTCCTCTACATCTGACTAGGTCACTTTACACCTGGTTGTGGCCCTAAATTGCGTATAACCCTGCGTAAGTCATTTCAGCTCCCTGGGTGTTGGTTTCCAATGTGCAGAGTTCAAAAAGTGAAGTCACTGTATCAGTCTTTGTACAGGCATTTCCAGCTCCTATTCTAGGTACTGCGGGTGGAGAGATTGAGGTGAGGCCTGAGATGAGGTGCAGGGCCTGTTGCCCAACGTGTCAGGACAGGACAGACAAAGTATCGTGTGGTCGCCTTCCCTTACCCCTGCCCTGTTTGACCCCACTGTTGGGATCATTTCAGGTGACCCTACCTCCCACCTGTGCCGCAAATGTTCTTGCCAGCTTCCTTTGCCTCATTTTCCTATTTAATGAAGAAAATAATAGGTTTTTTATAAGACAGTTACAGCAACATCCTCTAACCTCTTAATGGCGAAGTAATTGGAAGTCATCTCTGATGGGGATGCAGGTGGCATTTTCATGGTACCTCAAGCTATGCGTTGCTTTCTAGGTTCCTTCTGCAAAGGAGGCTGGGACTTGCATGGCATGCCTCGTGCCAAGTGCTTGATGTATGAGGTCTGTTCCGAAAGTATTGAGCCAATGTCAATGTAATTAAAATAGTTTGTGCAGTCGATACTTTCGGGACAGACCTCCTATGGCTCTCCAAAGCCTTTGAAAGAGGTTCTGTTACACGGCATGCCCATGTCACAGCAGAGGCATGAAAGCTGAGGGAGAGGTTAAGAAACCCATCTTACTTGAGATGTGAAGATGTCTGGTTCCACTGGCCACACTCTTGTCCTTGAATGGCATCTGTGGCTTTCAGCTCTGAATGCACACGGCAGTTGCCTGAAGAAGACCTGTCATGACTAATGTCTGTGTCCCACCCCCCAGAGATTCTGATTTAATTTGCCATGTGGCTGGGGCATGGAGTGTTTTGAAAACTCTGGGTTATTCTAAGGTGAAAACAAGGTATAGGACCACTGACTAATTTTACATGTGAAGCAGGTCCAGGAGGCAAAGTAGCCAAGATTTAAACCCAGGTTCATCTCATTCCAAAGTCCATACTTTTACCATATACCACTGTTTACAATTCACCTGGAGGGCTTATGAACATGCAGATTCTGATTCAGCAGTTCCATAGTAGGACGTGCTGTTTTCTGGTAACACACTTTGGGTAACAAGGGCATAAACCATGCTGAGGGCAGAATCTATCTCTCTGACTATCCTGCTTCAGGGTCCAGCCCTGGGTGCTCCCTGCCAGTTAGTTCACCTCTTTAGAATCAAAGTAAGAAGTCCTGAACTGCTAATGTCTTTAAATTCAATTCTAGGATGTTTTAACTTTTGCCCAAGTTGGACAGCAGTTCTTCCCTCCCCCCCTCCCCCGCCACCTTGCTTTGAATTCCTTGAACAAAGAAACTAACTTTTGGCTTTCCTGTATTCTTGATAGAATTACACCACACCATAGCCTTCTAGGACCAAAGATAAAATTCCTAAAACCTCTCACAACAAATGCGGCTTGCAATTTCAGTAGGTGAAAGGTCACAGAGCAATTTGGAAGCAGTTTGTGTGAAGGATCCCCGAGCAGGGCTCCAGATGATAGAAAAATCTTCCTGCTTGAGAATAATGAGCCTGATTCCTTACATTCCCCAAGGAACTTTATCTGCCCCTTTTCCTCGGCCAAGCCCGTTCCTGTCTTCCCTATCTGAGTTAATGGTGTCTCCATCCTTCCAGTGTCAAAACATGAGACGCACCTTTGACTCCTTCCACTTACAGCTCCCCATGTTCCGGTCCAGGACCAAGTCCTAGTGCGTTCCTTCCATAATCTTTCCCATTGGGACTTCCTCTTTTATCTCACTGTCACCGCCCCAGCCTGTTTTTATCTCCTTGCCTGGGATTATAAATGCTATTTCTGATTGAAGGCTCCCACCTTTGTCTCATCCTCTGGTCCATCCTCCACTTGCTGCGCGTGACTCTGCAGGTTTTTGTTTTTGTTTTTAAGATTTTATTTCATCATTTTTAGAAAGAGGGGAAGGGAAAGAGGCAGAGAGGGAGAGAGACATCAATGCATGGTTGCTTTTCACCTGCCTCCAGCCACAGACCTGACTGGAGGCCTGGTTTGCAACCTGGTTATGTGCCCTGGCTGGGAAATCGAACCTGCGACCTTTGGGTTCACAGGCCGGCGCCTTATCCACTGTGCTACCAGCCAGGGCATGACTCTGCAGTTCTAAAACCTCGGGCTCCCAAGTGGCTGTTAACTAAAGCCCAACTCCTCACCGGCATCTGGGTGCTCCATAATCTGGCCTTCACCTAGCCTAGGCCACATTTTCCCCACCGTCATCTTCTCCTTATCATGTACCCTATAGTCTCCCTCATGTCCTCTCTCAAGAGTGTTTTCCATATTCCAAATCTTCACTAATGCTGCATCCACTTGCCAGGAAACATCCTTTTCCCATCTCTGCCTCTTGAAAGTCGACCCATCTCTCAAGGCAAACACTAGTGCTGTCTTCCCCAGGAAGCATCCCCTTCCTTCAGCCACAAGTGGTCTTTCCTGCCCCTTTGTTCCCGCGATACAATATAGCAGGAGGGTTGAGCTCTCTGGACCTGAATGCAGCCCCTGTGATTGAATAGCTCTGCGATCCTGGGCAAGTTATGCAAACTTTCTGTGCTTAATTTTCCTCATCTGTAAAATGGGGAACAATAACAGTGTGTCCAGGGATGGCTTGAGGATTAATGACTAATACACATGAAATGCGTAGTACAGTGTAGACAAACGGTAGCAGTTGCTGCAGTGCCCTGAGTCACCCTGTTTACCTTACTTATATTTCTATATTTTAATGCCTAGCACATGACAGATGCCCAGGAAATTATCAAGTATACACCACGCTTATCTTCCCAAAGAATATCCAAACCCTCTCCTTGCCACAAAACAATGTACTAATTATGTAGAAATAGTACTTCCCGGAGGTTACATGGCCATCTTTGTAGGTATCAAATCCTAACTGAAATTCTTTGCGTGTAATAAAAGATGTATTCTTATGTCCTGAAGTGGACTGTAATACATTTACTTGGGTTTTAAAAAGTGCCAATTGTTTCAACAGCATAGGAAGTCTCAGCTTGGGGTTGTGACATCTTTGTGTGTCTTGATCACATATAACATATGTCCCATGTAATTCATTTAAATAAGATATTGACATTTGTGAGGCAGGTGAAAGGCAACCATACATTGATGTTTCTCTTCCTCTCTTCCTCTCTTCCTTCCCCTCTCTCTGAAAAATAATAAATAAAATCTTTAAAAAGAAAAAAAAAAGATATTGACATTTGCAGATGTACTTACTTTGAAAAAATAAGTTAGAATGGATTCAAGAGATTAGGGAGAAGTTAAGGAAGAAGGCCCAGGCTTCGTATCTGAGAAGTGGTCTATCTGGGAAACCAACAGAGGTTGTCTGGTTCCAACGGCTGCACTCTTGTCCTTTGAAGTCACTGAATCTCAGCCTTGGATACACAGTGAAATCACCTGAAGACCTTTAAATACAGATGTCTGCTTCCCACCCCCAGGTATTCTGGTTTAATTGCTCTGTGGTATGGCCTGGCCATACAGATTTTGAAATAAACAATATGACTTGCAAATTACACTCAAATAGTCTTACATCCATGGGCGAAAAAGGGATATAGTCGCAGCTAGAACCCTGGAAATCCATTGATAAATGTATTCATTCATTGAGCAAATATAGCCTGCTAGGAGCGTGCTAGGCATAGGCGACCAACAAGACAGGCAGGGCGCTGCCCTTGCGGGGCTTCCGTGCCAGGGGTGGATGCAGTAACTAGGTGAGAGCAGAAATTTCAGATTGCGATGGGCCTGCGAAGGAACCCAACGGGGTTAATATGACAGTGAGGACCTGGGGGATGAGAGGGGCTGTGTTTAGGAAAAGAGCCACAGACAGTCTCTCAGAGGAGGCAGAACTGAGCTTCCTCCTGAAGGTCGAAGAGGAACCAGCCCTGAAAGGAAGCGTGGCCCAGCCTGAGGGACCAGCAGGAGCCAAACCCTGAGGCAGGATGGGTCTCCACAGTATCCTGGGCAAAGAAAGCCTATTTTGCTCTCTCCCACATGTCCCCCCCCAACACACTCCATCCAAACTGGACCCTCCTCTGAGCCACATTAGATGCCTTGCCTTTCCTCGTGCTGTGTGCTCTACCCAAGAGGTCTCCCCACCTCTTCTCTCCAGCTGCAGTTTATTGTTCCTCAGACCACCAGGGTCAATGGCATCTTCCTCGGTGTTCACAGGCCCCATGTGCATTTCGGCCGTGGGACTCTCGACATGAGCAGGAGCCCTGTCTTGTTTTCCATGGAATCTACCCCTTCTCGGCACAGCGGCTGGGAGACGCTCAGTGCTTGTTGACAACCTGATGTGTTGAATGAATGCTACCCAGTCGCCGGTCTGTCCAAAACAGAGCGTTGTATGTGCATCTCTCTGTGCAGAATAAACACAAAGGTCTTTCCCATTCGAAGAGAGGCTCGGGTTTGCCCTGTAATGTTAGCCCCACTGGGGTGGTGGGGTGGTGGGGGCGGACCTTCGGGGCTTTTTGGTTGTTTGTTTCCATTTTTTCAGAACAAGCCCCCCAGTATCCATCATGGTCTCAGCGAAAATGCCATCTGTGAACGGAAGGGAGGAAGCAGAAAAGGTCAGATTCGGCTATGGTAATAAGAACTATAATTGCATGCTGGTATTCCTTTAATCTGAGGGTTGAATGCAAATTAAGCAGACATGCCTTTTCTGGAAACCTCGTTTTAATCAATTCTGCTCCTCCTCTGTTGGAGAGTTGAAGCTGAAAAGAAAATGATAGGAATGTTCCTTCCACTTGCCGTACGATGCAAAGGTGTTATGAGACGTGACTGTGGTTTGATGGGCAGACTTTACTTATTTATTTAGATTGTTGAACGTGCAGCCCCTTTGGGCGGCTGGGGTTGTTTCCAAGGACCTGAGGTTCCCAGTGGTGAACTCAAACCAGAGAACTTTCAAGAAAATTCTTGAGCAGCTGCTTTTCTTCCCAATGAATGTGATGGGCAGCAGGTACCATTGGAGGAGGAAGGGGGGTCCTGTTTCTGGCTCCGTCTCTGACCTTGTTTGTGGCCATGGCAAAACATTTTCCCCGCTGAGCTGCTTTCTTTAGCTGTAAAAGGAAGGATTGGTCCAAAGTGATGTCCTGGCTCTTTTCCATGCCAAGGATTGTATGAAACATAGTTTCTCTATTAGCCCACCTACTGGGGGAGATGGTCAAGTTTTTTTTTGTTTTTTTTTTTTAAGATTTTATTTATTATTATTCTTAGAGGGGAAAGGAGAGAGGGAGAGAGACATCAATGTATGGTTGCCTTTCACCTGCCTCCAGCCACAGACCTGACTGGAGACCTGGTTTGCAACCTGGTTATGTGCCCTGGCTGGGGAATCGAACCAGCGACCTTTGGGTTCACAAGCCGGCGCCTTATCCACTGTACCAACAGCCAGGGGGGAGATGGTCAAGTTCTGATGATCTTCTTGAGGTAGATCGAATCACCTGGGCAGTTTGCTTTGGAAATTTCATTAACACGCAAAGAGCATTTCAGGCTCTTGTGGGGGGTTTTGTTTATTTGTTTGTTTTTTGTTTTTAATCGCCCAGAGCGGCATTTAAAGACATGATATGGAAGAGGTTCAGGGCTTTTGTCATCCATTCCCCTCATTAGAAATGGTTTCATTAACATTCTTGTTATTTGAGCCGGAGTTTGTTCAGAGGATTATTATGAGGCTTTGATCTTAAAAGTCAAAGGAGAGACACCGTTTGGAGATCACCTACCTGAACTGCCTTCTGACTGACTTGGTTGAGGCCAGTCGGGAGTCCGCAGCACTGTAGGTGCAGCTGGCTGAGGCCGCAGGCTGGGGCTGTGCGGAGAGCGGGAGTGGGAGGGCTCGTCTGTGGGATCGGACAGCATCACTGGGAATATGGGAGAGGAGCCAAATCAGGAACCTACAGGCAGGAGTGAGCTAAACTGAGTCAGAGAGTGGTCGGGAGACAACCATCTTAATAGAAACTTCCACAAAGGCTGTGAACAAGCAGTTTATGGAAGAGAAGGTCAGCATGGCCTATAAATCTACGAAAAGATGTTTAACCTCACCAGCAGCCAGAGCCATGCAAACTAAAGCCACCACAAGATGCCATTTTATTAGTTCAGCAAACACGTAAAAGGTTGGTAAGATCAAGTATTTATCCAGCTGTAGGGAGATAGGTATTCTTTTGCCCTACTGGTAGGAGTATAAACAGATACGCTGTTAGAGACCCATTTTCTGAATCCATCAAATATAAGGTGTGTGTACCATTCCATACCTGTAAAAATATATGCTACAGAAGTGCTGGTTCAAGTATTTTGAGAGGGGCCCAAGGATGTTCATGGCGCATTGCTTGTAAAAATGGACACACGGGGGAAACAACCTAAGTTCCCATCAATAGTGGCAAAGCAGCTGAACAAGTTGCAACAGAGAGTCAGGCAACCAGCAAAGGCTGCAGTGGCTTTCTGCTGACGTGGGAGTTTTCCTCGAGTTATGGCTTCCTCGTTGTCAAATTATATAGTGATTGTTTCTTGAGCATCTCAAAGACAGGAACTGTGTGCACTTTATCTCTGGCAAAAGCAGAATGAAAACTGAGACCAGATTACCTCTAAAACCTGGGGTCCCTGTTTCACTCCAGGCTGAGTGGTTGCTTTGGAGCTGGCGAACTGGACACCTGGAAATGGGGGTCGAAGGAGGGACAGGGGAGAAATGGAAAGGGAAGTGACTTCCCCAAGGCCGTACAGCTCTCCAGTTGCTTGGCGAACAGGATCCAAATAGCTGCTCTGCCTGGTGACGGATGAGATGGTTTAGTTTCCTCCTCCGAAAAAAGAGGGTAACCACAGTAGCGTTTTGCTGATTTGGAAACAAGATGATTGTACAGCACCTGGCGCCACGTAGATGCACAATAAATGTGGCTCCCTCAAGTTGACAGGTGCTGCCTGCAGTAGGGCTGGTTGACAAGCTAGACAGGCAGCGGAGCCCAGGTTTTCCAGAGACACGGGAGGAGGCCAACGGAGCTGACTGAACACAGTGCCCCTGTCCCGAAGGCTGTCCCCAGCATTGTGTTAGCTTTGGGCTGATTGGCTAACAGTGATGCTAATGAAAAGGTCTTGTTCCCTGACAAAAGCATCCAACCAGCTTCCAAACCTGGAGGCAGCCTGGACCAGTGTGTAGCTCTCAGCTCTGTGGAGGTTCTAGCTGGCTGGTGAAATGGGGATGTGGATACCCTCTTGGATGGGACTTGGCCTCCCACTTGGCAAATCTGGTGCCAGGAATCTATGGGGGACTGAACTAACTCACAGGGCATTAGAATTGGGAAGGTCTCAGAGACCAATCACTTCCTTTTACTTTAAGAGAGGGTAATTGAGGCCCACAGATGGGATGGACTCAGATGGTGGCAGAACTAGGACCAAGCCTTGATTTCTGACTTACTGTTCTGGGCTACCCATGGGGCTGCAACCAGACATTAAAAAGCTGTGCAGAGTTGGACGTGTAGACAATAGACAGAAAGGACTTGCTGGCAGGGGGAAAACGTGAACAGAGATATGAAAGTGGGAGTGGGCAGGCCCATCACGGAAAAACTAATAAGCACAGTTAACATTGATTTGGTGCCTACCTTGGCCAGGCACTGCACCAAATGTTTGCTTTATGTTGTCCCATTTGTTCCTTTTACTGATACCACAAAATACGTGTTCTTGTTGTTTCTATTTTGCTGTCTTTCAGAAGAAACTGGAGCTTAGAGAGGTTATGACATTGTCCCAGGCCACACAGCTTGGAAATGGCAGAACTGGGATGTAAACCCAATTTCACCTGAATTCAAAACTGTGAGTCATTTAACAATTTTTTATTAAATGTACCGAGGTAACATCGGTTAATAATATTGTATAATGTTCAGGTTGTACATGAGTACAATTCATTACCTGCGTGCGCTAATGTGTGCTAATCACCCACAGTCTGTCTAGCGTCCTTCTTTTACTCAATGTTGCCTCTTCCCTTCTGGGAACCACCATTCCATGTCTGTATCTGTGAGTTCGTTTTGTTGGTTTGTTACTTTTTTATTTTATATTCCACAAATGAGTGAAATCACATGGTTTTTGTCCTTCCTCTATCTTACTTGTTTCACTTAGCATAATATTTATCAGATCTACCCATGTTGTAACAATGTCAAATATTTCATCTTTTTCATGGCTGGATAGTAGTCTATATCCATATAACACCCCTTCTTCATCCACCCATCTGTTGATGGACGTTTAGATTGTTTCCGTGTCTTGGCTGTTCTAGGGTAAATAATGCCTCAGTGAACATAGGTGTGTATATATCTTTACACGTTGGTGTTTTCATATATTTCAGGTAAGTAGAAGAATTGCTGGATTATATGCTAGTTCTAGTCTTAATTTTTAGTCTTAATTTTTAAACAGACCTTCCATACTGTTTTCCATGGTTGCATTGTAACTCTTAACAAGTCTTAACACCCCATACACAGATAATGCACGTGGAAATAAATGCTAGGCACTTAGTAGGCTTGACCAATGTGCGTTGACCATTTCCAGAATTCAGTCAAATGACTACGAAGTGCCCAGCACTTTCACGTGCATGATCTACGTGTGAGGTGTTAATTACCACTACTATTACTACTGTGGTGGTTACTCCCTTTGATCATGTGCCAGTCCTGGTAGGTAAGGATAAGTTCCCCAAGTTTTAGTTGGGCAGCTGAGGGCCAGAGGCTTTAGGTGGCCTGCTCACAGAAACACAGCCAGCTGGGGACAGAGTGAGGCATCGGACTGAAAGAGATAAGCAGAAAGGATGGGCTGGCCAAGTCTCAGGAGGGGAGGGATGGGGCAGGACCAGGCACAGCACAGCAGCCCCTTCCTGGCTTCCTGACAGCGCTATTGTTTGAAGCCCGTTCCTGGACATCCAGGAAATAGGCGACATCACTCCCAACAAAGGAGAGGAAGCTGCTTGAATGTTTCAGCTCCACCTCACGCGTTTGTCCTGGGGCTGGAGATGGGAGCCCAGCCAAGGCCACCTGACCCCTCTGCTCAGCCAGGCCACGCAACCCCCACCCTATGTCTGGCCTGCTCCCTCTCCTCTCTGTCCATCTAAATCCAAACCCTTCAAGCCCAGATCAGCAGTCCCGTCTGCCCTAGGAGCCAGCCCCAGAGTTGCATTGGCACCCCTCTTGGTGAGGGCCTATCGCCCAAGTCTTGTATATGGGCTCACCTTCCACCCTACACCGTGGCAGGATAGGAGGCTGAACCTTTCATTCTAACTCCAGCTCTGGCTCCACCTCACAGGACCTCAGCTTCCCCACCTGTATGGAGGCAGAACTGATCAGTTAGGAAAGGGCTTTTTCACCTCTGATGCGCTGGGGTTCTGAGTCTAAGCATCTTTCCTGCCTGGATGAGGAGGAAGAAGTGTCATGGGCAGCACCAGGGCCCCCGGAAAGAGGAGGAAGGGAAGTTCCAGGGAGCAGAGTTGTCACTGAGGGTGGGACAAGGCAACTGGGTAAAGCAGAAATCAAGGATGGTTTTTCTCTTGGGTTCTGGAATCAGATAGACCTGGGTTTTAAATTCACTTCTACCACTTACTGGCTTTGTGACCTTGAACAAGTCACACCACCTCTCTGAGCCTTTGTGTCCTCACCCATGAAAAGCATTCAGTCAGACCTACTCTGCAGAGCCGTTGTGGGAATTAAAAGGGGTCATGGGCATAAACGGGGCACGAGGCACATGGCAAGCACGTGGTGCCTTTTTCCTCACTTCAGTAACTTTTCTGACAAGAATTAGAGTAAGATGGAGAAATAGACCCTGTAGCATGCTTGTTAAAAAACTCAAGGAAGGCTCTGGTGGAACTGGGAGCATGGACACTGTTCTGTTTCCTGGCTCTCAAGAGTGCATGTGGCACATGGCCCATCCGTCGGTGGGAGAGGCCTGCGCCTGGCATTTGGCAAGATCACAGGCCCCCGTTGCCCAGGATGGCAATGTCCCGTGAGCTTGACTTGCTATAGAGTAGAAAACCCAGTATGGAGGAGTGGGACATGCCCTTGAGGATCATCTGGTTCATCTTCAAATCTAGAACACAGTTAGGTGAGGCCCAGAAATGGCAAAACAAAACTAAACAAAAACCCTCCCTCTCCCGAGATCACAGAGCCAGTCAGCATTGGAACCCAGACCTCTTGTCTCCCAGTCTCTTTGGATCAGAGAGGTCTGTCTCCCCTTTGCTCCCCAGCTTCAGCCCAGACTCTTGTCTGGAAGCAGAAGGGAGGCAGGCTCAGCTGTCTTTGTAGAGACAGGATGGTCCTGAGCCCATCTTTCCCCAGGAGCCTTTCTCCTGGGGCGTCCCCGACCTAACCCATCTGGCTGGGGTTGGTGACTGGACCTTCTCTCCACCTCTCTGACCTCAAGCGCTTCCTCTGTCAGGCTGACACCTTGGAACCCTGTAAAGATAAGAGGTTGTTTTAGAGTTTTAATTTCGGTAACAGCGTTAGTGGGTCCCCTGATAGGTGCCACACGATTGTCAAGATCCTGCAGCAACTTGGAAGGGTGGCATCTCACGGTTGAGGACACAGAGGTGCAGAGAAAGAAGGAATCTACCCAAGGCCAGGTAAGGACTTATTTGAGACCAGAACTCCAATTTCTTGCCAGTCCAGGGGAGCCCTCTCCCAAACACTGAAGTGTCCCAGCCTGGCAACCCTGCCACCCTGGGAGCGGGGGTGGGAAGGACAGGAGAGAGGAGGTTGGAGGTCAGGAGCCCCTGACGCCCAAGCCTCCCTTCGTCGTTGGGAACAAATCTCCAGGAAGCCCAGGGGGTGGCGGGGCCCCGCGCTGATTGCAGGAGATAACGAGAAGGCCCGTGGTTGCCATGGCGACTTCCTGAATCACAGCGTCTGCTCCCGCTGAGGCTTTGGGAAGTCGAGACCTACCTGGGTGACCCCTGTGCCAGGCGGGGCCTCCGCCAGGCAGCCAGGGAGCGAGCGCCTGGGGACGCGGCGTGGCTGTTCGGATGGAACCCGCACCCGTGCGCGTGAGCTGTGGCCGCAGCGGGCGTGCGGCGGCGGCAGAGATCCCTGCGTGGCCCGCGCAGGCCGGCACAGGGAGCTGAGCCTCTAGGGATGAGACCGGCGGAGGACAGAGGGATCCGGGGAGATTGTTCTCGTCCGAGGGAGCGGCAGGGGGCGCGAGAGAGCAGGCCAGGGAGCCGGCCGGGGAGCCGCGGGCCGCAAGGAGGGTGAAGTTGGCAGGGCCCGACCCTGGGGTTTGCATGCCAGCCTGAGGAGCTGGACCTGCACCTGGAGGCACGAGGTGGGGGTGGGGGGCTTTCAGGCAGGGAGGAAGCGTGGCTGGACCCGAGGTCCTCCAGCAGTTCAGGGAGGATGAGTCCAAGGGGAGAGAATGAAGGCAGGGAGAGCCGCCTGGGGGGCTGATCCTTCTTATCTGACTGTTTTTTTAAATGAGCAGTGATACTTCTTAACACATACCATTTCCTTATTTATCATGTCCATTGTTTGTCTACCTTCCCCACTTGGATGTCAACTCACAAGAGCAGAAGGGTCCATCTGGTTCATTCATTGATGTACATGTATATCAAGCACCAAGAAGAGCGTCTGGCATATAGGTATTCAATAAATACTTGCTGAATGGATGGGCCTGGGTGAGGGGCCTGGCAGAAGGGGTGGAGAGAAGTGTAAGGACTGAGAGATGCAGAGTAAAATGTTTGGCTGGAGGAACCTTGAGTTGGTCAGTTAGGGGATGTATGCCCAAGCCCTCCCAGATTGGTAGGTGTGGCCCTGGCAGGTACTATTTTGCTCAGGTTGAGGTTGTGGGTGATTCCAGGTGGGATGCAGGATGCTGGGGCCACAGAGAACTGAAGGACCAGATGGGGAAACTGAGGTAGGTCCCACACCCAGTGTGCTGGGCCTGAGTGCACTGGGAGGGAGCCTTAGGGCCACTGTCATAAATGTCCAGGGTCTTCCCCTGAGTCCTCTGGGGTTGGTGTCTTCAGCATCTTCCAGACCCTGCTGTTCAACCTAAATATAACACTGGCCACAAATGAGAGGCACGTATATCATTTGAAATGTTCTAGTAACACATTACTAAAGTAAAGAGACAGGTGAGGTTAGTTGAATAGCATATTTTTGCTTAACCCAATAGGTCCACAATATTATCATGTCGATGGATTATTAATCCAAGGAATTATTAATGAGATGTTTTGACATCCTTTTTTGGTACAATCTTTGAAAACTGGTGTGTATTCCACACTTTCAGCACACTTCAGCTTGAACTAGCCACACACATCAAGCGCTCAATAGCACATGTGACCACTGGCTACTGCGTGAGACACACTAGAAATGAGGACCTGGGTGCAGCTGAGTCTGAAAGGGTGACTTGGGGACACCAGCTGATTAGGAATAGTAATAATGAGATGTAATAGTAAGGAGATGACAACAATGTGGGTCAATGCCCAGACTTTTTCCGCTGCTTTCTTTTGGTTCAGGCCTTCTCGTGTGATCACTCACTCAACAGACGCATAATGAGCAATTCCTATTTGTGAGGTATTGTGCTAGGTGCTAGGGCGAGAATAGTGATTCTTTTTTCTTTTTCTTTTTTTTAATTTTATTGTTGTTGTATTACATCCATCCCCTTTTTGCTCCCCTCTGTCCCCCTCCCCACCCACCCATTCCCCCCAAAACCAATCGTGATTCTTATTAGAATGCTATTCCCATTGCCTAGATGAGGAAGCAATGCCCAGAGAAGTTGAGTGCCTTTCTGGGGGTCTCACAACTGGTAGCCCTCTGAGCTCTTTCCCCTTCCCCACGCTGCGTGATGGCTTAGATGAAACTAAAACCCCCAGGAAGGAGGAGGTTGGGATGCAGAGGGGACCTACAGAGGGACTTCCCCAAGGAAATGCATGCTTCTAGGCTCCAAACTGCACTGGAGACGTGCTTCCTCTCCCCCACAACTGCCTCACTTTCATGCCCAGGGCCTTGGAACCATTTGCGGATGAACCTGCATTTAGGCCATCTCTCTGGACCACACTCACTCCAGCAGCTTCAGTGAAGGGACAGTGACCTGGTGACAGCTGCAGAGGCTGGATTGGAGCCAGCCTGGATGTCCCCAACCTGAGAGCACTGTTCTTAGTGCTCAAGGATGTGGATTCAAGTCCTGATTTTTTTTTTTTTTTAACCTGTTGGTGACTGTGGGGAAGAGACGTTGACCCTCAGACATTGGGTTCTGCCCTCCACGTGAGCAGAGTAGCCTGCCCCCCTGGGTGAGGCCACAAGAAGGGTCATGTGGACACTGATTTGGGAACCATTTTTCTTTTTTTTAATCCTCACCCAAGGATTTTCATTGCTTTTTGAGAGAGAGGGAGGGGGAGGGAGGAGATAGGTAGAGGGAGGGAGAGATGGAGAGATGGAGAAACAATAGTGAAAGAAACATCAGTTGGTTGCCTTCTCGGACATGCCCCCAACCTGCAGACTTGGGCACGGTGTCCTAAACAGGAATGGAACCTGGGACTTTTTGATCTATGAGATGACCCTCCAGCCAACTGAGCCACACCAGCCAGGGCAAAAGAGAACATTTTTCAAGAAACGTGAACTCAAAGAGTTTTGCTTAGAAACCCTGACCTCGTGGCCTCCAGCAGAAGGGGGTCCTGGGGGAACAGTCCCTTAGGAGCAAATGCTCTGAAACTTGTGCCTGGGCTCTGGACTCTGGGCACAGATCTGGCCTACAGGGTCTCTTCCTTTGATTTCTCCTTCATCCTGTCATTTACTAAGCACCTGTTGCCAAGGGGACACCAAGTGAATTAAATAGCTCTTCTGTAACAGACTTGGAAACTGAGGCACAGAGAAGTAGGGCGAGTTGCCCTAGGTCACCCAGTTAGGAAGTAACAAGAGCGGGGTTTTAAGTCCTGGCCTCCTCACCCAGAGTCATTGCCTCTGGCCTCTGCCCAGCACACTGAGGTGCCAAAGGCTGTCCCCCAGGAGTCACGCCCAGCAGCTGCCTCACAGATAACTGGGGTCCCTTGGGGGCCAGGGTCAGCCGTGCAGCAAGACACTCGTGTGGGGCCGAGCGTGGCCGGATCCACAGGTTGAAGACTGTTCCTCCGGGCTTCCGGACTTCGTGCCTTCCCCCACAGCCCCTTCCCTGGCCACCTCCCTTCCTGGCCTGGGGCTGGGGGTGACCATCGGGTGGAGTGGCATCCGGGCTGGGGCTCGAGCTGTGAAGAAAGTGTCTGGGCAGAGACTGATGGCCTGTCAGTTGGCTGCCAGCACATCCTCAAATTCTTTGTCTCTGCAGAGCAGGGACTGTGCGGGGAGGTGGAGGGTGGGGTGCTGCAGGAGAGGAGGGTGTCAAGTGGGGGAAGTGGGACATCTCATGCCTGCTGTCTCTGCTCTCAGCCAGTCCTTAGGCTTGGTCAGGGTGTGTGTGCATGTGCACGTATGTGCACACACATGTGTTTGTGTTTGTGTCTGAGGAGGTTCGCCCCTGTCCCCTTTTGGGTGGCCAAACAGATAGGAGTTCAAATCCTGGCTCTACTCCAGACTTGCTGGGGACCTCAGGCAGGCCTCTTTCCCATTCCCTGTCCTGGACCGGTTTCCCACCCATGCAACGGGGCCACCCAGTTCTGACTTGCTGTCCCCTACATGAAGCTGAGCTGATGGGAACATTTGGCCCGGAAATTCGGGAGGCCTTGGGCTTCTCCCAATGGAGGGAGTGGCAGGGACTGAGTCCTTGGACCCACAGGGCCTGCCAGTAGGGCAAAGCTCCTCTGCCCAGCTGAGCGTCCTAGCTGAATGTGCAGGGAAGTGGGGTGGCCAGGAAGCAGGTAGGGAGAACAGAGGTTGTCATCGGTCCTGAAAGAAACAGCCCCCACCCCAGTGGTGTTTGGGCCACCCATGTACACAGTCCTGCCAGGCCATCTTGCCCTAAAGGAGCCCCTACCCTCCGAATGCCCCCCAACACAGTCACATAACCTGCTCACACAGCCTTCCCCCACACAGCCACACTCAGGCCTGCCACCTAGCCGTAGCTGCGCAGCCACACTTGGCTCCATGGTCTCACAGGGAGGGCGCCCAGCCACTGCACACTCCATCTCAGCCCACCCACAAAACAGACACACACACACACACAGAGTCACAGGGCCCACGTTTGGAGCCACGCAGGCACAACACCTTGGGATAGTCCCATGCTGACTTGCAGAATCCTAGGTACCCTGGGGCACACAGACCCTGCTGCTAGTGAGCATGAAATGCAGTGCTCACATGCATGTGTGCCGCTTTGGGGGGTCCCAAACCTGTGCCCAGCTCTTTGGAGAACCCAAGGGAAGCCTCATAGACACAGCATGTCACAGGGGCCTTCCCTGGGGGGCCAGGGGCCCTAAGGAGCCTTGTGTGGGCGACTGATCCCCTCTTTAATAAAAGGAGCTAGATGTGCACCTCCCCCAGTGCTACCCACACCCCTCACCCCCATTAGCATCCCAAGCTCTAAGGTGCTGCGTGTCCCAGCTGATGTCCATGTAGTTCTGCTGGGTAAGTGCAGCGAGCGCCTTACCAGAGGGAAATGTCGGAGGCCGGATTTGAACCTGGGGTGCTGAGCCCCACAGCCCCGCGCTCTCCCCACCCTGACTTCCCAACTGCCCTCCGGGGGGCCCCGCTCCGTGCCCCTCCGCCCCAGCACCCAAAGGCCTCCGGCACAAAGCCACTTGGCGGCGCTCGAGGGGGCGCGCGTGGGAGCGCGCGCGCGCGGGGGTCCGCGCCTCCGGCCAAGATGTTCCCTCTCCGCGTGATTGACAGGCTCGAGTGCCGAGAAACAAAATTGTTTATGCGCTAATGAATAAGGCCCTGATTGCAAGATCCTGTTTGGAAAATTATAGTGCGGCGGTGGTGGCGGCGGCCGTGGCGGCCCAATTACAGCCCGCGCTGCATATTCATTTCGTCTCTCCTTTGCATGGAGATGAACAGCGGCCCCGCGCCCTGCAAAGGCAACGCCAAATTTAGTCCTAGGTTCCGCACTGCTCCGCGCCATTGTCCGCCCCGGGCCACCTGCCTCCTGCCGGCCTGATTGCGGGCCGCCGGCGCCCGCCCCGGGGGCGAGGGCGCCGGGAAGGAGGCCCGGAAAGTTCTGTGCCTCTTCTCCTTGCACTCCTCTGTCCTCTCTCTGCCTTCTTCTGTCTCCCCAGATCTGACTCTCTCCTTTTCTCTCTTCCCACCTCTATTTCTTGCCCGTGTCTCTCTCCCTCTTTTCTCTCTCGTTCCTCTGTGAGTCTGACGCGCGTCCTTGGACAGTCTCTAGATCTGTCTCTGCGCCTAAGCATCTCTCAGGTCTAGAGCTTGGAACCAGGGACTCTTTTCAGCCTCTTCTCCCCTCCACCCTCCCTGGGTTCCTGGGTCCTTGGGGACAGCGGGAGCTGTGATAGGGGTCTGTCTGTTCTGTCAACGCCACAGAGATGTGAGGTGGATTCCACCACCACCTCCGCTTTGAGGACTGCGTGACTTGGCCAGTCCCCCTAGCCGGGCTGCTTGGGAGAAAGTTTCCTGCGGGGGTTGCTGTCTCCTGCCTCCTCAGCCATCACCAGAGCACATCCTGAAGCCCAGGCTCCTGGCCTGGCCAAGCTATGCTCTCTCACACCCCGGTGCCTTTGCACATGCTGTCATTCTCTTACTAGCATGCTCTCCTGTCCTCCAAGACCTGTCTGAAGTAGCAACAGGACAGCTCCCTCCCCTGAGCACCCTTGTTTCCAGGCCTGTCCTTCTGTTATGGAACAACAGTGGGTAGGGGCATACACATGTCCTTCTCCAGGGGCCTGACCTGTGAGGCCCTGGGGACTGGGATCAAGTCACCCTGGCGCCTAGTGCCCAGTTGAGGCTGACTGAACTAACATCTCCTCTGTGATATGGGGGCACATTCACCCCATCCTGGTTGCAGAATGTTGGTGGGCAGGAGCAGATGTGAGGCTGGGAGGGTGGGCGTGGCAGCTCCCGGCCCATGTGGACCCACAGGCCAGGATCAGCTGTGCCAGCAAGCCAGCAACAAGCACGTCTGCCCGTTCTCATTGGGGTCACTGCCTTAGTGGACAGGTGTCTGCAGCCACAGGTGCCCGTGGCCCAGGTGCAGTTAGTCCGTCTCCTGGCGATGGCGATGGTGATGGCAGTGGGGGCTTTTCAGAGGGTGAGGACCATGCACAGCGTGAGGCTGAGCTCCTCCGTGGGTCCCTGGAGTGACCAAGATATTTCTTCCTGGGGTGGAATTGAAGGGCTCAGATGTGAACAAGAATGGACAACCACATACACCAACTGGTCTAGACAAATGCCCCTATCAGAGACACACAAAGTAACACACAGCTACAACCACAGACAGGCATGTGCACGCACACACACACACACACACACACACACACACTTCCTGAAGGACCCGCATCATCTGAGAAACAAAGACCAGTCTCAGAGGCGGTGTATGGGGCAGCACTGCCCTCTGGTGGCTATTCTGATATTCTCTCTGTCAGGCCTAGACTGGCTTTCTAGAGTCATGCTAAGCCATAATGGGGGACACCCAGATCCAGGGAATGGGACTCCGATGAAAGAAAAGGCATGTAAGTGTCATGAATATGAGGGTCTCTTGAGTTCCAGTCCCCTGCCCTCATTTCTATGTACCCCAGGAACAGAACTTACTAACGGGAGGACCACCCAGGGATGGTGCGAAGGAGGGATCTCCCCATCCTGGGAAGTATACAAGTTCAGTTGGAGCTGCCTGCAGATTGGTGGCCTTTAGTGGCAGAGTGGACAACCTTGCAAGTGATCACTAGCTTGGAATGATACATCCAGCCTTATCCTACCACCACCCAGTCCAAACTTCCCCCTGTTCAGTTAATTTATTAACCATCCAACTTGAGAACATCTCAGCACCTGGGTGGTGGGAGATGAAGTTGAAGAGGGCGGCAAGACCATATCTTGGGGACTTTCAAGGCCAGTCTTAGGAGCATGGGTTTTATTTGGGGGTAACAAGGATCTGGGGACAGGCTTAGACAGGGAAGTGACACTGGTCAGCTCAGCATAAAGAAGACAGCTAATGAGGAGAGGCTGAGGGCAGGAGGGGCTGCTGGGAAACACAGCGGTGGCCTGGACCAGTGCAGGGGCGGGAGCAGGAGTGGGTGGTGAGAAGGGTGCAGATTGAAGAGCTGTTAAGGCTTTGGTGGGAGGTGTGACGGTGATGCTACCTCCAGGATGTCAGTCCTGGATGAGGGGTTAAAGGAGAGAAGAGGATAACGATTTGGGTCTGCTGAGCCTGAGAGCCAGGGGTCCTCATGGGGAGGTACCCAGAAGGCAGGTGAAGTCAGGCTGGTGGCATCCACGTGGGAGTTGGCAGGTTATTGATTGGCCGCTAGTTAAAAGCAATGAATAGGTGAGGTTACCCAGATAGGGCCCTTAGAAGCCCTAAGCACTGAAAAAATCAACTCCCCCTACCTTTGTTAGTCAGAAAGAAGGATGGCAAATTGTAGAATATTAACATTGTCAGCTATTATAAAAATGTCATTGTCACGAAATGGATGGGTTCATAGAAACTGACATTTTCCTCCCTGTCTTCCTGTCCTGGCGCTGCTGGTCCAATGGGGCTCCGAGGCTGCCTGCCTGCCAGGTGACCCAGCCCCAAATCTGGGCAGGAGCAGGGAGCTTGGAGGCTTAGGAAACACCCACTGTTCACCGTCAAGGTCAGAGAGGAGCAGGACAGAGCCTGAGAGGGAACTGTCAAGGAAAAGAGGGTGATGGATCCTGTGGAAACCAGAGAGGAAAAGGAGGTAAGGACTGAGGATGTGCCCCGGATCAGTAGCATGAAGCCGGTTGCCCCATCCAGGCCGGGGTTCCTGCCCAAGGGGACCACCCTCGGGCGGGGAAACCTGGGTGCTCTTTGACTGAGAAACTGGAGTGCATGCTGTCCGAGGGCTGGTGTTGAGGGGAGCTGGCCCGGGAAGGAGGAAAGCCAATGAACCAGTCCACCTGGGGACCTAGTGCGGCGGAGAGCCCCGGAAGCTGGCGGCTGTGCTTTCTCTGACCACAAGAGGACAGCACAAGAACAGGTCATACCTTGGCCCAGCATTCTTCCGTCTAAGGACTGTGTTTCCAGATCCTGCTGTGTGATCTTGGACGCCCTGAGTCTGTTTCTTTTCCTGCAAAGTATGGCCATTGGGCATCATAGTCTCCTGGAACATGTTGAGGGTCCCCTTCATTTCATAGGGAGAAACACGCACTTGCCGATGTGCACAGACCCTGTGTCAACAGCATGCACATACACATACACGCATGTACACACAGGCTGAGGCACACGTGGACACGTGCTTATGGGCACACAGACAGAAACACGCAGGGGAACTGCCTTCCTGAGAGCACACCTCACTCCTCCAGCCCTCCTGGGTGAACAGAGCAGGCCCTGGCCCTGAGCAATGACGCATTTGCCCCACCCCTTAGCAGGTGAGGGGAGAACCTCACATTTCCTTTAGAGTTGAAGATATGGCCATGGCAGGTGTTTGGGGGTCCATTTTGGATAATTTAGATGAACGTCTTTAGGTCCATGTTGCTGTGGAGATTTTGCAGGAGGATGAGGTGCAAGGTGACCTATATACATCTGCAGCCACCAGACCCCATGCATTTCTGGTACCCAGGGGCCGGGACTGAGCCGAGGGCCTTCCAGACCTGTGGACAGGGTCATGCAGCATTAAGGCCCAGTCTTCATCTTTTGTGGCTTTGGCCTAGGGAGAGAGATGGGGAAATGGGAAGAGCCAGGCTGTGCCCTGTGAGGATTGCGGGGGTCCCAGCCACCCATAAAGGAAACGAACAGACCCAGGCCTGGTGCAGGGGGGACCTGAGTTTGCTATGGGGCTGGAGTCTTCTAGGGACACCAGGCATCTGTGACCCATAGGGAAGCTGTCCAGCCCTGCCCTGCAGGTAGTCCTTGAATAGGCACTGGCTCCTTCAGGCAGGTCCTGGCCCCAGAAGGTGCTAGGAGGGAAGGAACCCAGGCAAAAGGCCAGAAGCTGCCCCAGTTCTTAGAAGGGAGCCAACCAGTGGTGCTAGGAACGTACCTTCTCCAGGTGCCCATGTTGGGCCTTTGCTCATTTGATCCTTGTCACACCTCATACCTGGTAGCACCGGCACTTCTTTCTTGTAATTAAGAAAATGAAGATATAATTCACCTACCATAATATCCGGCATTTTAAAGTACACTATTCGGTATATTTTGGTACATTCACAGGAAGGGCTACAGGGCCTGGTGGGCTCATCGACCCAGGCCCTGAACCCCTCTCCGCAGCCCCCGAAAGTAGGCACTCATAGGAGACAGGCCAGGAAACAGGCCAGAGGCATTGGGACTGTGTGGAGGGACAGCGGGGAGGCAGTGAGCTGGCTGCTATCGTGTCCCTACCCCAGCTGAGATGTGAATCATGCCCAGAGTGTTAACCCTGGTAGGGACAAGTCTCAGGGCGTTTGCGCCTGAGTACTCAGGTATGTTGTTGGGGGTGGGGGTGACAGAGGCTGCCCCCTCCCCTGGGTAGTGCTGAGCTTGCCCCTGCTCCCTAGGTACCTCTCCCCTATCAGGACTCTCTGCTGGGGGACCCCTGCCACTTGAAGAGGGAGACAGCCACCGACTTCCTCAGGTCTCCGCCACGGCTACTTACTGAGCACCTACTGTTTGCCAACCACCATGCCAGCATTGCCTCCTGACACCATCTCGACAACCTTACCAGCAACCTGAGGCTCAGAGAAGTTAGGTTGCTGGCCCGAGTTCACACAGTGAGTGTACACTGAGAGAAAATTCAAACTCAGGTCTGTTGGTCCGGGGAACCGGCGGTGTTTTCCACTGCCCCCTTCACCCATGGTTTCAAATGCCTCTGGCTCAGAATGTACTTCAGTTTGTCTTAGTATTTTTAGGAACGGCCCCTCCCCTACTTCCCCGGGGTTGTTTGCAAAGGGAGGGAGGAGCACAGAGGAGGCAGAGGTCTCCTCTGCCTCCCAAATGGCCTCTGGATTCTTCCACGGAAGCCTGGCAGCTTCTCCCGCACACCTCCCTCCATCTCTGCCATCGCCTGGCCTCTTAAGAAGCTGGAACAAATCACTAATCAGCTTCCAAGAGAGAGACGGAGTGAATGGAGGAGCCAACTACGCGCCTCAATTGCTGGCAGCTGGTCCCTTTCCCCAGCGGCAGCTCCAGCGCAGGCTCCCAGCTCCCCTTCGCAGTTCCAGTTTTTCCTTCTTCTGCCTGACTTCCTCGATTCCCTTCTGCTTTCTTGCTTGACTGATGATGCCACAGAGATCAAAGGACACCTCCCCTGCCTGAAGCACCCCTTCCTTCACTTACCCTCCCATGGTGAGGCTCCCCAGATGCTGATCATATTTTCATCTCTGAGCCTTTGCACACCCTCCTCCTTCTTCATGGACTACACCCCCTGCAGCTGATAAACTCCTACTCATCTTCCAAGGTCCAGCTTCCGTCACCTCCTCCGTGAAGCCCTCTGAGACTTCTGCTTCTCTGAGGCAAACTCCCTCCTCTGGGCTCCCAGGGCAGTGCTGACACTGTAATATTCATGGCAAAGTCCTTTTGTCCAGTGCTCAGGATGGGACCCAGCCATAGGGACAGTCAGCCTGGCAGCATGATGTGGGGGGAAGAGCACTGGAAGTGGAGTCCAAGGTGTCTAGTCATGGCTCTGACCTGTAGTTGGGCAGATCACTAGCTTGAATATCTTCCCTGAGTTGCCTTTATCTGGTTGCCTCCCACTCCCCTTGCAGGTCTCAGCTTCTCTGTGGCTCCTTTGGGGCACCATCTCTGACCCCTCCCCTCCCACTACCCTCTGAAGGCTCCCTTTGTCCCACTAGGAATGACTCACTCCGTCTCCCTGGGCTTCTCTGGGGCAGTGGTTCTGCTTGTGTGGTCCCCTCTGCATCCCTAGCATGTGGGAACGATGAATGAATGAATGAATGGATAGAACTTTGAGTTCCCCATCTGTAAAATGGAGATAGCAGTAATCCTGCCCTCCCAGAGCAGCTGTGAGCTTGGCTAAGATCAGAGTTTGCTTTTCACCCGCTCCCACTACGAACTGTGATTGTGCGTGTTTATTGCAGGGAGCCTTATTTCCCAAGGCTGTTCCCTTGGGATTCCTACAGGCAGGGCACCTGCGGGTTCCCCAGAGGAAGAGGGGCGGGGCATGGAAGGGCTGAGGGATTTGTACTCCCCCCCGAAACTCCAGGCTGAGCCCCAAGTTACACCTGCTGAGAAAGTGAGATCAGGAGAGGAGTCGGAGAGGGCTTGACAGGGGTGGCTGTGGCCCCCACCGAGCCAGGGAAGAGGCTGACCCGGGCCTGTCCATGCTCCTGGAGTGCAGCCCTGTCTCCGTTTCTCCACCGCCCATGAGCATGAGGCCTGGCTACTCTGCTCAGCCCGTGTCCCCAGCTTGAAGCCTGGCACATGGTGGGTAGTCAGCAAAGGTTACCGAATGAAAGAATGCGCAATGGAGGCCTGGCCACTGGTGACCTGGTGATGGGCCAGGAAGGCAGGAAGGACAGGGTGAGGTGATGGGGTCTGAGCCCCATTGCACCTTGAGTCCAGGGCGTAAATCCACCCTTGTTGCCAAATCTGAACTGCCCCTAACAACAAGAATATAAAGTGAGCCCTGGCTGGCGGCTCAGTGGATTGAGCGACAGCCTGCAAACCAAGAGGTCACCGGTGTGATTCCCAGCCTGGGCACATGCCTGGGTTGCGGGCCAGGTCCCCAGCTGGGGGCATGTGAGAGCCAACCACACATTGATGTTTCTCTCCTTCTCTTCCTCCCTCCCTTCCCCTTTATCTAAAACTAAATAAATAAAGCCTTTCAGAGAAAGAATCTAGAGTGAAATAGGAATTAGGAACACATAGTATTCCTAATGGTCAGTATAATAAAAAATATGAATGTATCGCCCTCGCTGGGTGACTCAGTTGGTTGGAGTGTTGTCCTTCACACCAAAAGGTTGCAGGTTTGATCGCTGGTCAGGGCATGTACATGGGTTGTTGGTTCCATCCCCAGTTGGGGCACATACAGGAGATAACTGATCAATGCACCTCTCTCACACTAATATTTCTCTTTCTCTCTGTCTCCTTCTCTCTGTCTCTCTCTCTCTCGCCCCCCCACCCTTCCTCTCTCTCTCTAAAATCTATAAACATACTCTCAGGGTTAAATATATATATAAATATGTTAACAACTCGCATTTGTCAGACAGTGTGTAGCTTGTTTTCATTTGCTCCCTCTATAAGACCTATTCAAGGTAAACGTGGTTGTCCCCATTTAACAGATGAGAGAACTGAGGCTCTGGGGTAAGGCAAGCTGAGTCAGGCAAAGATAGCTAAAGTGTCCTTTGGCCCCCTGGCTTTGAATTTAAGGCCCAGCTGAAGTTGGAGCCTGTCCCATTACCCAAGCTGGGTCTTCAGGTGGGGGTGGCATCAGGGACACCCCCAGCCCCAAGCTTTGTGTCTGGAGGCTGGGTGTTTGAGATGAGTGTCCTCCCTGGGACCCCTGTAACTGTAGGCAGTAGAGCAGGGATACTGTGCTTTCCACCAACGTTGAGAGCAGCAGGGAGTTCTCTGCATGGGGCTTTTGCTTGGAGACAGCAGGCCATGTCCTCACTTGCCATCTGTCCCTTTCACTTTGCCCACTTCTGATTCCGGGGCTTGGGCCAGATGACCTTTAAAATCCAACATCTCATGTTGATACTTCTGTCGTCATCCTTTGGGGACCAGGTGACTCTGTATTTGTTGAGTGCCTACCACATACCAGGCACGCACTGGGCACTGTCCCTGCCCTCACCCTAGAAGCTGCTGGAAGCCACTAAGCTCACGGAAGGCTACACTATGGTTGGCCCTTTCAGGTTTGGTTCCTGGGCTGGGCCTGTTGCACCGGTCCCTGTCCAAGAGGCACTGCGGTTGTCATGAGGCAGTTCACACACCACTTTGGGTGTCCTTCGCATGGTAGGACTGCCTAGCTTCTCTGGTCAATTCTACATAAGCAGAACTGTCATGTGTCACTTCTGAGTGTAGCTTTACAAGCCAGTGTGTGACTCACTGTGTTTCTCCTTTCCACCCATGGTGGTCACAGACGCATGTGTTGAGCTTCTGGCAGCCAATGACCTTGAGTAGTTACTATTTGAAGAGTCCCTGCCCTGGACATGTAGTGTGAGGGAAAAATAGGCTTCTTTGTTGAGTGGCTGCGATTGAAGGGGTGTTTGTCACAGCAGCATAACATAGCCTACCCTGGCTGATACACACATTCAAATTCAACAGAAGGGACCTCAGAGCTGGAATCACCCATCAGGTCCTCATAACAACCTTTCTGGGAAATGGCAGGGCATTCTTCAACCTCTCTCAAAATCCATTTGGTAAATTCCAGCAGAAGGTGTTGGTGGATAATTGGTTTGCAGGGGAGAGAAAATGAAGGAGTCAAGTATTCAAAAGCAGAAGGAAAACTCATCCCTAATTCACCACTAAACCAACCAGGAAAAGGACGTCTTCCTGAATTGGACCACTGGGAACAGCAGAGATCTAACTCTCCTCCCCATCCCACTGCACCCCTCCCCCCATCCCTCCCATCCCATCCTCTTGGGTGAACAATGGGACTGTTCAATCTGAGATTAATGTCATTATATACTGACAGAATTACTGACATAATACACTGAGAAATGTCTTGTATTATTTACTACTGCATTCCTTTTTATTGCCAAATAGATTCCATTGTATGGATAGACCACATTCTATTTTGGGTTGTTGCCATGTGGGGACTATAATGAACAGTGCTGCTATGCACATCTGTGTACAGATTTTTGTGTGTGGACATGTTTGCATCCCTCTTGGGTCTACACCTGAGAGTGAATATGCTGGGTCATATACTAACTCTGTATTTAACCAGGCTGTTTTCAAAGCAGTTGCACCCTTTTACATCTCCATTAGCAATGGATGAGGTTCCCATTTCTCCACATCCTTACTAACCTTTTTATTACAGCCATCCTAGTGGGTGTGAAGTGATATCGCCTTGTAGGTTTGATTCATATTTCCCTAAAGACTAATAACATTGAGCATCGCTCCTGCCTGTTTTTGTAAATAAAGTTTTATTGGAACACAGTTGTGCTGGCTTGCTCACTTATGGCTGTTTTCTCAATGCAGAGCAGAGAGGAAGGAATGGCAGCTACTTTCTAGAGAGTTACAATCTCTTGTCAGTTTTTCCTGAAACATAAGAGAAATGAGTAAATAACCCAATGAAGATAATGTGGCAGTTAAGAGTTTGGGAGAAGGAGCTGAATGCAGCTGGGGTCAAACCCTCCTCTCCTGCTAGCTCTGCGATTTTAGGCCCAGGGCTCCACTCTCTAATTCTCAGCCTCCTCCCCATTTAAGGGTAATAGTGGCTAATACTCATCGAGGGCTAGTGTATGCTGGCTATTTCTGCTCTAAGTGCTTGATGTGTGGTAACTAGGTTAGCCCTCAGAGCACTTTAGCCTCTTTAGAGTTAAGGAAAGAGTCATGGAAGGGCCTCGTAATCCAACTAAAAATAATTAGCCATAAAGTGGGAGAGCGGAGACTTGAACCTGAGCCGGTGCCCAACTTCTATGCCCAACTGTCACGTGAGGAAGATAACACTTTCCACCCTAGAGGGCTTCTTGCGGGGACCCAAATGCTAGAATACACAACCGGGTTCCATGTAGTGGTGTGCTCAATGAACAATGGCGATTATTGTCATTAACAAAAAAATTACCGGTTTGAGAAACAGTGAACCCAGAACTGCTCATGAAGCCTCTTGCTCGTTCATTAAGATTGATCACTCCGCCTTCCAGAAACCCTGGTGTTGTGGGTGCATCCCGTGCTCCATCACACCTTGTGTAAGAGGAGATTTTGGATCTGAGCCTTGAGGATAAACAGCTCAGTGAGCAGACAGGGGTCAACGGGGTGTGGGGGAGGACGCACGACGCAGGAAGCCTGGAGGCGCACAAGTATGTGTTTGCAAATGGAGCCAGGCAAGAGCTGTCTGGTTTTCCTCAGATGCTTGTTGCTATGGGAACTTCTCTGCACCTCTTCCTGCTTCTGCTGCTTGGAAAACCGGACCTCTGGCGCCACCTGGTGGCAACGGCTGATACTACTAAGGCAGGAAAATCCAGCTGGGGTAAAAGCTGCCCACACCCCTTGCCTCGGAACTGTCTCTTCCTGTCCCTTTTCCCTGGGTACGGACTTGCTGGAAAAGTGACAGAGCAGCAGTCAAGGAACATTTTTAATTTAAAAATCACATTTTCCCAGTGGTCAAAACAACGCATACTCATTGTAGAAGTTTTGGAAAATATAGAAAAAAATAAAGAGGGGGAAAAATCACCGTTAATTCCATCACTCAGATTAACTATTAAGATATTGCCTATTCGAATCTAGTGTTTTTCCTGCATGTAACGTTCACCTAGATGATAACTAGTGTGCATATCTATTTATGTATTAATACGTGTACATGTACATGGACTCGGTTGTATGTTTTTGTGAACAGAAGTTTGGTGTGGGTGTTGACAGCCAGATGCTAGTGCGGGACCACCTTGAGTTAGAGTCCTGCCTTTGCCCTTACCAGCTGTGTGGCTGGGGGCAAGTGACTTCTCTGAGTAACGATCCCCTTCACCAACCATAACATGTCACTAATGGCACTCATCCCGGTGCTGCTGGGAAGATAATGACACAATACATGCCAGGCGCTTTGTACAGTCCCCAGGACACAGAGGCTTCTCACTGACCATGGAAACCTTAGTCTGCCTTTCTGATTCGTAGCAGAAATCTCTAGAAATGGGGTGAGTTTCTGGGTTCCGGGATGTGCAGAGCCTCAGCGTTGATACAGTTTGACAAAACTGAGAGGAAGATTTCCCCCCAAGATTGCAGGTTCCCAGCACCGCAGCTGTTCTCATTTGTCTCTCTATTCTTCCAGACCCTGTTGACACAGAACCATTTGGAAGCACTGTAATTATAATTCTTGCACCAGTTTGCTTAATGTTACCTCATCGACATTTTACTGGGTGGTTGAAGCTGTCGTTGAGATTTGCTGTACTTTGCTTGGCTATTTCCTTTTTGGTGACTATCTGAGCAGTTTAATTTCTCATTTGTTCATTCATTCGTTCGTTTATTTGTATGTTAATGAATGTCTGTTCTCTGCTAGGCATTGGGATATGGGGTCACCAATAAGAGTGCACTCCTTACTCCTGGCACGTGGACTCTGGCCAGTGAGCTAGACCATTATAAGTAAACAAACAACAAAGACTCTCTCAGCAGCGGTGAGAGCTGTGAAGGAAAAGGTGAGACCTACTTTTAAAAATGTATGCAAATTTTGGGGAAGTAGTCCTAGTACCTACTTCTGACCTGTTCTTGCCCCTCAGCAGCCATACCTGAAGCTTCTCTTTGGGGAGTCCCATCCCGGGTTGAATTTTCCACTAACACAAATTAGAGCTTCCTGAGAAGTCAGAGCTCACTGTGGCACTCCAAGGGAACTGGTTTCCTGTTCATCCTTCCTCTATGGCTTGTGTTTCACCCGGCCCAGTCTGCCCCCTGCCTCCCTGGACAGGCTTATGACTATCTCCATCTTACATTGACTTCCACTGAGCCTTTTCCTTCCCTCCTTCTCCACTAGCCCTGGGAGCCTTTGAGCTAATCAGCAGATGTGCCTCGATGAGTGAGGCCTGGCAGAGTGCAAGTCGGATGTTGGTCCCTGTGTAGCCTTATGGTTCACCTGCAATGACCACACATGACAGCCCTGCCCATGGCCTCTGGAATGACCACCTACCTCCTATCTACCCATTTCTTACCCCATTCTGAAGACTCAGTTTATATTCTATCTCTTATGTGATGTCTTATCTAGCATTCTGGTTCACAGTAACTCCTTCATTTCTTGAACTCCTTAATAATTTTTAACTCTCTACTTCCTTTGGCACTTAATTGTGTACTGCCTTATGATTTCTCTTGTATCATTATTTCATCTGAAAAGGTTTGATTTAGATGGAGAGATCAGAGGTATCTCCATAGGTGTGAAGGCAGGTGAAAGGGCATGTACAAAGGCCCTGAGGCAGAGAATTTTTAGATGTTAGGTCAAAATGACTATCTCCACCTAAAATGGCCTTTGAAGTAATGACAAGTGAAGGGTAAAACAACTTAATAAGTTATGCATTCATACTTCTTTATGAGGGCATCTTTGTTCTACGTCCTGGAAATGGGGATATGGAGATTAATCAAGCCAGACTTATTGCTTTCTGGACAAATGGAGGAGGGTATGATGATTTCTGCAGAGACAGACATTGGTGGGAGGTTATAAGGGTAAATAGAGTAACTATTTTAGTCTGCAGGGACTGAGGGAAACTTGTCTGAGAAGGGGACACCCGAGTGGGGTCTGACACAGGAGCTTCCTAGGCAGAGACACAAAGGAAAAGAGAGTCCAGACCGAGTATTAAAAGGAATGGGGGCATGGATAGAAGGATGATTTCAGAGAGTGGTAATCAGGAAGGATCTCTTAGGAAAATTAACATGCTTGGGCTTTATCTGTAGATAGTGGGAAACCAGGGGAGGATCCTAAGCAGGGGAGTGGCAGGTCTGGCTGTAGTGTCCTTTGGAGAACAATGAGGGGTGTGGGGGAGACTGGAGTCAGGAAGACCCATGAGGAGTCTGGGACAATTGTCCAGGCTGAAGGGACAATGATCATAAGAATGGATAAGAGGGGAAAGATATGAGAGGCTTTTCCATGTAAAACCTGTGACACTTGGAAATGGGTTGGTTTTAGAAGGCTAGGGAGAGGCTGAGTTAAGACTTTGCAGCTTTCAGTCATGGCTGACTGAGTGCAGATGGTGCCCCTTGCTAAGAGCAGACATGCTAGATGGAGAGACAGGGTCTGGGGAGCAGATTGGTGGAGACAGATTGAGGGGTATGAGTGCTTTCCGTTGGTACCATGGACAGCTCCCAGGATCTCCAAAGGCCTTGGAATAGACCATGTAGATCAGTGGTTTTTGATGCTGGCTGCCTTAAAAATCAGTAGAGGACCTAATTTATCACGCAGACTTCCCAGCCCACCCTGAAGCTCCTCAGGTGCAGGTGGTCAGCTGACATATTTAAACGCTGAAATAAAGCCCCTGTGGGCCCCAGAGCAAGAGATAAGAACTCCCACTGCTGCTACAATTGTTTGGACCATTTGAGTTTAGAACTTGTGCACTTAAGGCAGCTTATTCACACAGTGAAACCCTGGGTCAAAGCAAAGAAATAAGAGACCTGGGGGGGATGGGTAAGAGGGCTAAGCCCACCTTAATTGACACCTTAAGTGTTCCTTTCACCCTACAGTGCAGGAAGTTATGGTCATGGTCACTCTCTTCAGCCTGGGGGTCTGTAATACCTCCTCAACCTCATTCCCCCAAAACCAAATGTGGCTCCTTCAGGTGACAGGAAGAGCCCTCCCTTTGGATTGGCTTTAAAAATGCATGACAACCTAGAAGAATTGAAAGCAGGGGCCTGGGAAGGTGTTTGGGCGCCTGTATTCATAGAAGAGTTTTTCACCATAGCCAACAGGTGGAAATGACCCAAATGTCCTTTGCTGGGTGGATGGAGATGATGTGGTGGATGGATACAATGGACATCATTCAACCTTAACAAGGAAATTCTGGGACATGCTACCGCATGGATGTGCTGCGAAGGCATTGTGCTGAGTGCCAGTCCCAGAAGAGTAAATACAGTCTGATTCCACTCACACGAGGTACCTACAGGGGCCAAATTCATAGAAACAGAAAGTGGTGCGGCGGAGGCCAGGGGCTGGGGGAGGAAGAATGAGGAGTTAGCGTAGAATGGGTGTAAAGTTTGAATTTGAGAAGATGAGAAAGTTCTGCAAATAGATGCGGATGACGGTTTTTGCAAAACAACGTGAATGTACTTAATGCCATAGAGCTGTACACCTGTAAAAATGGTTAAAATGGTAACCTTCATGTTGTTTATTTTAGCACAAAAACTGGCTTCATAAAAAAAGTCGTCAAACTCCGAGGGAATCTGCAGGGCTTTTCCAAGGCTTCCCCATGGCAGAGGGCGCTCTCCAGGGACTCGGGAAGGTGTCGCCCCCAGGATGGGCTTCTCCCAGGTGCTCCCTAAGGGCCTGGACTCGACCTCGACCCGTCCACCATCAGATCCAGGTGCTTTTTGATGTACTGTATATGGTTCCCTAGAAGGGGTGAGGTTGTGCCTCCCGGAGAGTGGGTACGGGGGTGGGGGAAGCGGGCCTCTGGTGGTTGAGTTTGTCTCTGCTCCCCAGCCTCCAGCCTCAGGAGCCCCACCAGCGCCCAGCACTTGCAGCCGCCCGCTCCAACTTCTGCAAGTTCCGCGCTGCGGGGGCTCGTGGGGAGGCTTTCCGCCCTCTTCCAAGATGGCCGCCGCGGCCTCTGTGACAGGCCTGGTCACGTGGC
The DNA here is from genome assembly GCA_004026585.1 of Noctilio leporinus. Taxonomy (NCBI): domain Eukaryota; kingdom Metazoa; phylum Chordata; class Mammalia; order Chiroptera; family Noctilionidae; genus Noctilio; species Noctilio leporinus. The sequence goes on from PVIW01000962.1 coordinate 58,377, forward strand.
GGCCGCCGCCTATGAGGTCGCTGGGGCTGGGTCCGTGAGTGTCCCTTCCCGGTGCCCGTCCGAAGGCCGCGACGGCTCGTGGCAAACGGAGCCTGAGCGATCATGGCAACGGGCTCGGGCGGGGAGCGCGTGGCAGCGGTGGCAGCGGCGGCAGTTTGGTCGCGGACCGGGGCGGCGGGGCGGCGGAGGCGGCGGCGGTGGCAGTGGCCCTGGCACCGACCCTGAGCGCCATGCAGCGGGGCGGCTCCGAGACGGAGCTGGCGGCCGGGTGGGCGGCGGAGGCGGTGGCCGCGGTCGAAGCGCCGGCCGCGGGGACGGCAGAGCTGGTCCGCGTGGACGCGGGCGCGGCCGGGGAGCCCGAGCCCAAGGCGAGGACGGAGCGGGCCGGGGACCCGGGCCGGGCGCGGCCCGGCTCGGCGGTGGCGGCGGCGGAGGAGGGGGACGCCCTTGTTCCCCCGCGGCCACCGCCGCCCGCGCTGCGCTCGTCCAGGCCGAAGCCGGCGCCCGCGCGGGGTCTCTGGCCGCAGGAGAAGCCCAGGAATAAGGGCCCAAGTGGCAGGCGGAACGCGGGCCGCGGGCCGGACGAGTGCGCCTCTGTGCGGCCGGTCACCGTGGACAGCTCCAAGGCCAGGACGTCGCTGGACGCGCTGAAGATCAGCCTTCGGCAGCTCCAGTGGAAGGAGGTGAGGCCCGCCCGCCGCGGGGGCGAGGGGGGTGGACAGGATGGCCTCGCGGGAGCCGGCGGCCCGGCTGGTGTGAGGGCTGCGCTCCGGCCGCCAGCTGCTCGCCCCGCAAGGCCCAGCCCCCAAGCCCCTGGCTCCCGAAGGCTTTCAGGCCCTGGAGCCGCTCGGTCCTCTGGCTGCCCCGCGCGCGGCGCTCTCCAGCCCTCGGCACCCGCCTCTCCACGCTGTAGGTACTTGTTCAGATGTCTGTCGGCTTCGCTTGTGAGTCCCGGAGGCCCCGTACCGTCTCTCTTTCACGTCTTCATTTCGGTTACACGTGTTGAGGACTTGCTGTGCGAACTCCTGGGCAGTGTAACAGTTTGTACCTTGGAGGCAGAGCGACCCTAGGTTGCGCCTGCCACTTAGCCACGTGACCAGGAGCAAGTTGCTTCGTCTTTTATGCCTGTTTCCTCCTCTGTAAAGTGAGGCTAATAGTACCTACCTCATAGTGTGTATTAGAAGACTCACTGCTAACCGTGGCACATACCCTGCCTCTTCCTCCACCACCATCCTCAAAGTGTAGGCACTGGGCCCTGGCTGGTGGTTCAGTGAATAAGGCGCCGGCCTTCGAACCCAAAGGTCGCTGGTTCGATTCCCAGCCGGGGCAACATAACCAGGTTGCAAGCCAGGTCACCAGCCAGGTCCGTGGCTGGAGGCAGGTGAGAGGCAACCATACATTGATGTTTCTATCCTTCTCTGCCTCTCTCCCTTCCCCTCTCTCTGGAAATAATAAATAAAATCTTTAAAAAAAAAAAAAAAGTGTAGGTACTGTATTTATATTCCAGGATTTGGTATATATCAGGTGTCAGTAAGAGGTGGATGAAAGGGTCAATGAAGGAATGGAAGGACTGGATTATTTGCTTCTGACCCCATTTTAGACCTGGTGGGGACTGGGATGAAGCACCACTAACACCCAGGTGTGTCTGTTGCAGTTGGCTTAATGGATTAAGCCTTTTGACTTTATTTGCAGCTTCTAAGGCTGTTTAACTTGCTTTCCGGTGTGTGAGGATTGTAATTTAGAGTGGTTGAGTCTATAAGCTTAGATCCAGATGGTCTGCTGATGGGACGGGATCTGCCACAGGCAACATGGGGACCCAGGTGTTCAGCCCTGGGCCTTGGCTATGGTAGATGCACAGGAATAGTTTTATGTTCCTTTTATGGCCAATTATGGCAGAATTGGCCACTAAAAGGATTGATGAGGTCAGAGGGTTGATGTCCCAGCAGGAAGGAGTCATGCGATTTGGAGCTAAGTGGACAATCAGGGCAGACTTCCAGGTGGGTAGGGGTCAGCCGTTGGGGAAGTCTGACCCTGGGTGTCAGGGCAGGCTTTTCAAGCCTAGGACACCTGGAGAAAGTGAGGGAGGACTCTGGTTTTGGGCAGAGTCCCAGGTCCAGGCCAGAGATAGGAGGACCAGAACAAGATAAAATTAGAGGATGCATCAGTGCCATAGTCCTAATGAAGAGAGATCCAGGGACTGAAACCAGGCCAGAGTCATGCAAGGCTGATTGGCCCAAGAAGGGCTTGTGCTTAGCTTAGCCCCATGGGGGAGAGACATGAAGCTGGCTAAGATCTTGAGAGCTGGAGCCAGGAGGACTCAGAAATCAGCAGGCATACGTGCCAGCCCAGGCTCATCTACTCATACTGTAAGGGTTCACGGTGGGTACTGGGCCCTGCGGATCAAAGGTGATTTGGTTATAGGGTACCCTTGCCCTCCAGGACCTTTTCGCTCAGTCAGGGATAAAACACAAGTGAAGAAATCACTGCAGCGATTACAGACAGGCCTTTGCTGCTGCTTCCTGAATTGCTCTTTCCCCAGTTAGGTGCACATCTGACTTTGTTACTTAAGATCTCTGATCAAATGCTATTTCCTTAGACAGGCCTCCCTGATGATCCTTCCGTTGTTCCTCGATCTTTGTTTTTTCTCCCAAACCACTAAACTCTACCCAGTACTGTATGATGCATTGTTTGTTCGCCAATTCCTTCTCTCATTAGAATGTAAGCTCCACGAGGGCAGGGGCTTTGTTTTGTTTGCTTCTGTACCTTCAGGTGCTTGGCACGGAGAAGGTGCTCAATAAATCTTTGTCGAATGACTGAATACATCATGTGATGAGTGTTTCTCTCTCTATGTAAAATTATTGCATGTGTTGTGGGAGGTGGAGGAGGGCCAGCTTAGGAGACCTTGCTGGAGGAAGGGACCCAAGCTGGGTGCTGAAGAGGAGCGGGCATTCCTGAGGGACTGTTGACATAGGCAGAGGGAGTAATTCGGGCAAAGCAAAGGTTCATTCAGGGTTCAGTATGGCTGATCATGGAGCGGGTGACAGGATGGGGAGAGATGAGGCTGGAGAAATGGCAGGGATCAGATTGGGTGCCATGCTGTGGGATTTGATCTTTTTTTGGAAGGCTGTAGACTTTTAAGTTTCTTCTGTTTATTGGCTGCACTGTCTTGGGAAGGGTGCTCAACTTTTTAGGCCTCAGTTTGCCTACCAGTCACATGGGGGTGGGTTGAACAATTTCAGTGGTCCCCAACCTCTCTACTGCGCTGCACGATAGTGACGTTATTCTGCCCGAGACCCTTAAGGCATTTGTGAGCCAGTGGGTGGGAGTTTCCAGGGTACTGCCTGTAGCCACCCTCTACCCCAACGCTTCTTTTTTCTCCTGCTCAGAAAGTGTGTTGGTGTAAGTAGAGATGCTCGTTCTAGTATATTTTATACCATAGTCCACTCACAACAATAAGATCTGACTTCTAGTTGTGTGATTGTTTACTTAATGCCACTCTTCTATTAGTCAGTGAGCTCCCAAGGGTGGGGGTGTTGTCTGACTGTGTCCCCGGTGCTCAGCACATTGAAAGTGTTCAGTAAACGCTCACCAAATGGTTGAATGAAATACTTGTAACAGAGCCCACATCTCACCTTGACACCCCAGACTGGGGTGTTTGAAAAGCGCCAAACTAGGTAAGTTTTAAAGTTCCTTCTGGTATTAAACTATGATGATGGAATTCTTAGTGCCCGCTACAAAGTTGACTTCAGTCATAGGTAAACCGTGTCCTAACAAACACATGACCTTTCCTAGCCTCAGTGTCCCCATCAATTACAGGGCGATGTTGAACTAGATTCTAACTTCTGGGAGCAGGAACATCTGGAAGCTGAGGCACAAAGAACTGAGTCAGTGTCTCTTGTGTGCCACTGCTGCAGGACTTGCAAGGACCCAGTTGGCTGGGTTTGGCAGGCAGGGGTGGAGGAGGGGTACCCCAGGTAAGAAATAAGGTCATGAATGCCAACCAGGATGAGAGTTTTGTGTCTCCTTTTCCGAGTGCGTAGCGAGGGGCTACATTACATGACACTGTCCTGAGCAGGGCAGCGCCCAGCCAGCATGTGAAGTTGGATGTTTGCTTGGCTATTGGGTGCCATTTTCCTCCGTCCTTTTCTTTCTTTATTCCATATACATTTAGCAACTATAATGAACCCTCCCATAGCTCTCACCCCGTGCCAGACACGATTCTAAGTGTTCGATTCTCCCGACAACCCAATACAGCAAGTACCCGATTGCCTTCATTTTACAGTGGAGGAAATCCAAGTACACAGAGGTCAGCTTATCCAAGGTCACACAGCTGGCAAGTGGCAGAGCCAGCATTTGAAATAGGTATTTCATTTGAAACCAGCTGTCAGCTGTCTCCTCCCCTGCTCCCTCGGGCCCCCTGCCTGCAGAGCTGGCGTGGGGTTGCAGGTGTCCGGCACCTCCCAGTGCCCAGGGACAGACATGCCGGCAGACTGTTATGGCCTAGCCTGGGGCTTGATGGATAAAGGGCAGTCTGTACAGAGTAGGAACAAGGGCAGGGAGTATGGATTAGGTTTTATATGCAGGAGCGGGTGATGGCAGCATAGGGATTGTGTGGGAGAGTGGAGAGCCAGGGACAAGGACCCAGATCACAGAGGACCCTGGAAGGCCCTGCTGAGGAGCTTTCCCATCTGGATACGATCACAGGTTCTTGCCATATATGGCCCACACTTCCCTTTTCCCTTTGTCATCCCCAAGTGAACCATGCCAACCACCAATTCAGTGATCAGTCATACCCACTCTGGTCAGGTCTCATTCAACTGTGTCCACAATCCTAACATTTCTTCCAAAGGAAAAAAAAACAACAACAACAAGAAACAAATGTTAGCTCAGTCAACTTGCAATAAGATGAAAGTTGATTCTAGAAGAGGAAAAGCGTGTTTACAGGGCCACCACTGAAGTTACAACGTGAGAGAGGGATGGTTCCTGGCTCAGTAAATGTTTACGTAATCGCATGGTCCGCTTCCAATCATGGGAGCCTCTCTCCTCATCTCCCGTCTATTCTGCAGTGTGTCACTAATTAAAGATAAGCTCAGGGGAAAGACGCCTTGGAGAATAGATGCCACTATTGTTGTGAGCTGCCCTCCCTGGAGAGGCAGGTTGCGTATCTGTGCACAGGGTTGACCGGGACACCAGCTAAGGAGAAGGAGGGATTTCAGAGAGGAATGAAGGGGGGACCTCCAGCAGTAATAGTTTGCCTAGGCCCCTGTTGCCACATCTATTACAGCGTGAACTCTGTTTCAGAGGCTGCAAACCACGAAAACAATGATCGTGTTCTCTATGGCGGACACACTGACATTTCTCCTTCCCAGACACACCGAGGGGTGCCTTACCCCAACAGCTGCTGCAACTGCCATTTGTGGAAACATTGGTTTCCCAGGGAGTTGGAATTGTTGTGTAGTAATTGTTATAAATGCCTCATAAGTCCTTAGCAGGCACTTCTGACAGTGCCCTCTCTCCTCCCATCTGCTTCTGTGTCATCCGAGCGAAGCCTTCTTATCCTTAATGGAGCTGAAGGCCAGGCGGCTTGTCTCCTGTGCTGTCAGCCCTGAGCTTCCTGTTGCTTTTCCAGGAATTCCTTCAGCCCATCTGCCTCTCATGTCTCGCTCACGTGGAGGCCAGGTTTTATAGTTGTCTTTTTTTTTTTTTTTTTTAAGATTTTATTATTTTTAGAGAGAGCGGAAGGGAGAGAGGCAGAGAGGGAGAAAGACATCAATGTATGGTTGTCTTTCACCTGCCTCCAGCTACGGACCTGGCTGGAGACCCGGCTTGCAACCTGGTTATGTGCCCTGGCTGGGAATCGAACCAGTGACCTTTGGGTTTGCAAACCCAAAGGCCAGGGCCCATCCACTGTGCCACCAGCCAGGGCATATAGTTGCCTTTTATGCTCGTAGGGAGCTTTTATTCCTCTTGGTCAGAACTGTGGTTTATTGGGATTTTAAAAAGCATCAGTAGAAAGCTTTCTAAGACACCTGAGATCATTTACAAATGATTTGTTCAGTTTCCCAAAAACAGTACATGCATATCAAAATACAGTTCCCACACAATATAAAATAAAATCCAAAAGTTCCTGCTCCCCACTCCCCACTCCCCCCACCTTCTTCCCCTCTATTTCTCCTTAGAGGCAACACCAGGATTACAGTTTGGTATGTTGCTTTCCAGATTTCTTTTCTTATTCTAGTATGTATCAGGATAACTAAATTGGGCTGCAGCAGCAAGCAGCCGCATAGTATCAGAGGCTTAGCAACAAAGGTGGGTTGCTTGTTCACATTCAGGGGTTCAGTGCGGGTTGCCGGGGGGACGGAATTCTGACTGAGCTCTTTGCTTTTCCTTTTTTTGATGGTGAGCTCACGTGCCTTGGAACTTGAACCTCTGCTAATTCTTTCAGGCTTGTGTTTACAGTAGGATTTTCTTCTGCGTACATGCTTCAGAGGGTTCTGCTAATCTGCTGTGGAGTGCTTATCATAAAACTTTCGGTTTTAGGCTTTTGAGGTCATAGGCAGAGTTGAATTCTGATTCCAGACTTGAATCAGTGAAGGGTCATGGTGAAACATCTGAGGGGATACTCTTTCCCTTTGTTTTCCTTTCCTGATTTAATGCCAAGAGGAAGGTTTGCTGTTTGCTTTTGCATTCACACATGAGGGTGTGGCCTTGCAGAGGGTTTCTAACCTATGACCACATGCGAGACCTGACCCTGACCGGTGCCTGTGTCTGGGAGAAAGATAATTACACTCCCTTTCAAGAAGATACTCTGGCCGCCCTACAGAGACTGGGTTAGAGGAGGGGTTCCGGAGTGCAGGCAGAAGCGAGTTAGGATGCTGCTGTAGCTCTCAAGAGAGATGGTACTCACTGGTAGGGTGGGGTGGGGGCTTGTCATCTTCATCTTTGAGTCTTTCAGGGCCGGGTGCGGAGGAGGAGGCCTTCAGCAGATATTAATGAAATTGAACTGGGTACCCAGTAATAGTTGTAGTGCTGTTTTTCTGGACTACCTTCCAAGTGACCATTTTCTTTAAAGGGAAATGAAGCGAAGGGATTCCAGGCAGTGAGGTTATTGAGTCTTGGCCTTGCGGAGTTCACGCCAGAAATGGAGAGCCAAATGGGCTGGGGCTGGCTTACTTTTAGCTCTAGCACGACTCTCTTTAGCTCGTGCCCTTGGTGCCTCCGGAGCTGTGTCTGAAACTTGTCATCTTACTGGGTTTTTATGACATTTTCTCAGAAATTTCTGAACGTGATGACTCTCTAGGCAGCTTGCAATGGTGTTCCTCTCATGGTGTGTGATAACTGTGAAAACTCCTTACTCCTAAGACATTCTTCTCGGAAAATGTGCTGCACCTAGGGAACAAAGGGGGAGGCAGGTGGCCTCTCCTGGGTGACAGTTGAATAAGCTTCGGTAGGTCACTAAGGACATTGTTTGAAGAATTCATGCAATACTGTTTGTTCCACTAAAATGTGCAGAAGTAGTTCTAGAAAGCATGGTGACTAAAGCATGCATGTATGATGTTAAGTTCTGAAGCCTTGAAAGGTCTTCATTACTCATTTAATAAATGCATGTTGCACATCTACTGTGCTTCCAGCCCTGTGCAAGGGCTAGTGATGAAGACGCAATCAGACCCCATCCCTGTGTGTGAACCAGGGCCCCTGCCGGCCTATCCGGCCCTTCTGTGCGAATGAGAAACAGTTGCCCCACTCCTTCAGGAAAAAATGTTAAATCCTTCAATTATTATTTAGACCTCAAAAATTTGTTACACCAAGTGGATTATTAATGATAAATATTAGCTATTAAATAAATATTAGCTATTTACATTGTATAATGGAGTTATTACTGATACAAAACTTGGAATTTGGAAATATTCTGCAATAATAAACATCAGATGATGTAAAACTTGGGATTCAGAAATGGGATTCAGAAATATTCTGATGTAATAAACATCAGATGATTGCACTCCAACATGAAACTTCACACTTAACTAGTGTACTAACACCAATGAGGGATTTTTTTAAAGTTGAAAGTACTTATGGCCCTGGCTGGTGGCACAGTGGATAAGGCGCCGGCCTGCAAACCCAAAGGTTGCTGGTTCGATTCCCAGCCAGGGCAACATAACCAGGTTGCAAGCCAGGTCTCCAGCCAGGTCCTCAGCTGGAGGCAGGTGAAAGGCAATCATACATTGATGCTTCTCTCCCTCTCTGCCTCTCTCCCTTCCCCTCTCTCTAACAATAATAAATAAAATCTTAAAAAAAAAAAAAAAAAAGTACTTATGAATTCTACATCAGATGTAAAAGTAGACCTTATTTAGAAACATGGTCTATTTTAGATGTTACTAAACCAACAAAGTCTTTTAATAGTCCACTTTGTCAAAGGGGAACAATATATATTGTCTTGTTAAAATAAGACATTTAACACTTGCCAGAACATTCTCATCATAAATATAAACTTGCTCCAAATCATCTGATGTTTGTTTACCAAACCAGAATATTGCTGTATTCCCAGCTTAAATCAACAGCGACTTTCGTATGATAATATGTAAAACACTATACTGCTCATATTTGTTACGAGTAATCCATTTGTTGGTAGAGTAAAATAGGTAATTATGAAATACGAAATGTGTTCAAAATATGAAAGATGCTTTATGTGAGCAGTGTCACAGCACCTTTACGCATGGCCGAAAATGCCACTCGCGGTGGCCTGGCAGGCCCCAGCCCAGGGGGAGCAGACAGCTGGCGATCCCACCGTGAGACTCTAAGGGGTCTGGTGGTGGTATGTGTGAAATGTGGTGGGAGGCGGAGGGTGGCAACGCAAGGTCAGCCTGGACGTTTTGGCCGAGGCTTGTGTGTGTGAGAATTGAATAAGGAACATAGTCTTTTTGACATATTGGCCGTTAATCTTCTTTCTGGGTTCCTGCTGCTCTTGATAAGTGAGATCGTGGAGCTCCAGACTTCGAGGTGTTTCTGCTTTGAGACAGACAGCGTGGAACTCTCTTGCCCACACCTCCTTCTACCTTCAGGTCTCTGCCCTCATAGCACTAACCAGCTTTATTGTTATGGCTGACTTAAGTTTCTTCCTTTCCCACCAGATTTTAAATCCAGCCAGTGCAAAGGCCACATCTGTCTTGTTTACTATTATGATTATTGAATCCTCACACTCCAGTGCACAATGCGAGGCATGCTATATAATAAGCTTTTGATGGATATTGGCTGACCTGATTTTTTTCTTCATTCCTCAGATATTTCCTGAACTCATTTTGTGCCTCAGACTCCCCCGGGCATGGGGCAAACAAAGAAAAGACTCCCAAAGTGAACCAGGGAGCTCACTGTCTAGTTACTGTGCCCCATTAAAGAAAGAGCCCTGCCAAAGGGAGCTGGGGGCAGCTGGCCCACACCGGGGCTCCATGAGGGCCTGCTGCCGCTGGGGCCTCCGAGCTGCTCCTGCATGGACAGGAGGGGCGAGCATGGTTTCGGGGAGTGGAGGCAGGAAATGTTCAGACAGGGTGCAGCATTCGCGGTAACATGGTGGGAAGCTAGAGCGTAGGGGCACAGGGGCCACTGCAAACATTTATTCCGGCTGCAACACTGAATTTGAGGAGCGGAGAATGGTGAAGGATTAGACCTGAGAGGCAGGCGGGAGCCACCCGAAGGTTTTGAACAGGTGTGTGTTTGTGTATGAGGCAGAATCACGCTGGTATGTTGGGGAGGCCCCTCCGCCTGTGGTGTGGAAGGTGTATTTAGGGCGGGGTGGTGGACGGGAAGGAGGAAAACCTTGTTGAGAGCAAGGGCAGTGGCTTCCCGGTCAATTTCCAGCCTCTGACAAGGGAGCCTCCGGCAACCCTCCGATGCCGATGCTGTTCATACCGTCAGCCCTACCTGAGTGACCAGGGCCAGACTGACCAATGGACTCAAACCCAGGTCTTTGCCAATGCCAAATCAGGTGCCATCTCGTCACCTTGCGCCCCACACCCCACACCCCGTGCTGCAGGGCACTGGCTCCTGGTCTCTCTTCCCCAGACAGCCATATCCTATTTGCTGTGAGGGAGGCACCCCAGGCTTCCAGACATGGAGAGTCATCGAATGTGACCCTCCAGGCCATGGTGCCCCCTTCCCTGAGCCTCCTTCCAGGCAGAGAGAGAGGGGGACACAGAGGACACCTGAAAACTGCCCTCCCCAAAACAGCGAGGAGAGATTTGCGGACACGGGTGTCCTCATGGCCTGGGTGTCCCTCCACTTATTACTAAAGGCTTCACTGCTCAACAGGCCGTTAAGTAACCACTGATATATTTCAGCCTCGTTGAGGAGGAAGACTAAGCGTTAATTCAGATGGAGATGCTATGGAAACCAGAGAATAAAGAGGCCATTCCCATGGCCTGGCCCTCCTCTGAGGGGACAGGGGAGGGGACAGACCTTCACCCAGGGTGGCGGCTGAGCCGGGCGCTGGTTTCCTAGTGCTGGCGGAGCCACTGCTGGGCACGTGCAGGCCAGGAAGCCCGGCTGCGGTCTGAGAGCAGGTGCCAGCATCCCAGCCCTGGGCTGCCCTCACAATGCCCGCCCCATCCCACACCATGCTGCCCACCCTGTTCTCCCCACAACACAGGCAGTGATCTGTGGGTGTGTGCAGGTGCACATGGAGGTCCGCTGCCCGTGTCAGTTCAGCCCGAACGCCCCGTGAGTGCGGGAGGTCACCCGCCTGCCCCCTGGGCCCAGCCTGTGCCGCACACGCAGGGAGGCAGAGGCTTGGGTGTCCTTTCCCTCCGGGGCAGAGAGTGACCCTGGCCTCTCTGCCACCCTCTCTTTCTTCTCCTTTCCGTATGCCCTCCCCTCTCCTCAGCTTCTCTGCCCCCTGGAGACACTTGTCTGGTCCGCCTTGACGGTAATAATGAGCAAGTTGCTGGAGCATTGGTTGTGATTCCTCCTCAGAGTCACAGTTAAAGAGACTTTGGAGGAAAACCTCATCTGCAAGAGCCAAAGGGACAAGGTGCCTGTGCTGAGGTGACAGGCTGAGGTGTGATGTGCTTACTACATTCACAGCCCTTGCTCACATCCCAGCTAAGCATGGAAGGTCCTCCGGGCCTCCCCTGCCACCCAGTTAGCCTCCCCCCTGCCAGCTGCCCTCGCCCCCACCTCCCAGTTAGACTCTGTCCTAGCAGCTCTGCTGCCTGGGTGCTTCCACCCTCTGCCCCCACCCACCTCTTGGCCTGGAATAGCTTGTGCTCCCCTGACTCCCTGCCCGCCGCCGTGAAGACTCACCCTCCGTTGTGGCTCCCGGTGCACCCCTGTGTAGATGCCGCTTTCCACGGCGGGTGATGATTTGTTTATGGGCACCAGACCTTGAGCTGTCTGAGCACAGAGACGGGGCTCCAGGGGTGTGTTTCCACAGTGCCTGGCCTGGAACAGGTGCTCAGGGAGCGGTTGTGACCCAGAGAATGGAGAATCCGAGCCAGCGCTGGCCTCAGCTGCAGTGGGGGGCTCCCACCTGCCCTCCCCTGGGAGAGGGGCCACCTCCACGCCCATCCCCAGCCTCGCCTGCCTTGTGTCCTGACACCCTTGCTGACCGATAGTGAACAAAGGAACACTTGCCCTGTCCCCTTTGCCCTGAAACGTGTCTGACCTGGCCTTACAGAGACAGGGCAGTGGCCCCGCTGTGTAGGGAGGGACTCTCCTAGTCATCATTGTGTCTCCAACCCCTGGACCAGTGCCTGACTCCTAGGAGGTGCTCTGTGACTGTGTTGGACACCAAGGGCTTTTGCACTTCTTGGGCCTTGTTTCTTTTGTTCACTGTGTGTCATTAGATTAGGCTGAACCATTGTGACAAGGAGACCCAACATGTAAGGGCTCAGCAGTAACATGTTGACAAGAAGTGGATTTCTTGTCCCGGGGAACAGCCTGTGGGGAGAGTTACTCAGGTTGGTGGGGGTCATTGAGGGACTCAGGGTCTTTCCATCTGTGACTCTGCCGTCTCTTGGGGTCTCTGAACCAACATGCAGGCAGCGGTAGAGGAAAGAGCGAGGAGGGGCCCATACAGGAGGTGCCTCTGCGAGTCCTGCGCCGTGGCACATGTCACTCTGCTCACATTCCGCTGGGTGGCCACACTTAGCTGTTGTTGTCAGGGGAAACCAGAGCTAGACGGGAGTGGTAAGAGCAGGTTTTATTCAGGAGCTATTGTAACAGGAAAAAGGGACCTGGGTAGGGAGGGCTCCACTCCCAACGCAGCAGGACAGGTGGGGGTTGAGAGCCAAGGAACAGGGGCGGGGTCTGGGGATGGGGAGTTCCTAAGAGGAAACATCAGGGGGAAAAGGGGGTTCTGGCCAAACCAACCTGACAAGATTCTTGCAAAAGGCAGGCCGGGGGGATCTACAAAAGGTGGGGCATGAAGAGTTGGATTACATATCAAGGGAGACCAGATATTGAGGGTAGGGGGTTCTTGCTAAAACTGGGCAATGTGGAGACCAACACGGAAGCCCAAAGGTCGAAGCCTAGCTGGGACGGAGCGCAGAGGAGCCAGACTGACGTTGGGACAGGGAGAGAGGCTTTGCCTGCAGGGGAGACTGGGAAATGCCAGTTAGTGTTGTGTCCCGGGAGAAGCGGAGAAGGATTGTGGAGAACAGCCTGCAGTCCTCCACAGTGGAGCACAGAAACAGGATTTGGAGTTTGCCAAAGCCAGGTTCAATCCAAGCCCTGCTCCTTGCTAGCTGTGTGGATTTGTTACATCAAATAACTTGTCCAAGCTTTGAGCCTCAGTTTCTTCAATTGAATAATGGGGGATAGTAACCCCTTCCTTTGAGGCCAGTTGAAAACTAAGTCAGGAGAGGCCCAGTGGTACATAATAGGGATCCAATACATCGGACTATTATTGCTCTAGCCACTATTGTCTTTATTATTACCATGCATCTCTATTTTACTTGACTAAAAATTTGACATGCACATGAAGAAATATCTACATAATAAAAGTATCAATACTGCACAATGTCTCTCACTCATCCCACCTTCACTTCTCTGCTTCAAAGGCAACCTCGAGGAGCAGTGTCATGGCATGTTCCCAGAAATATGTCCACGGAAGCAAACTAGTGCATCTTATTTACTCAGTGCTTTCAGGGATATGCTGCGCTCTGCACCTTTTATTTCACTGAGCAATTGTTTCATAAGTATATAATGATTTACTGCATCCTTGTTTTATGGCTGGACAGCATTCCGTAGTAAGAGTGTAACATCACGTACTTACCTGGTATCCCCCTGACACGCATTCATCTATGTCAGGGCGTTGCCACCCCATGAAGCTGCAGTGACCCCGTCCTTGCATGTATATATGCCTGTGCACTTGTGCGAGAGTATCCGTGGGACAAAACACCTAAGATTTGTAATGTGCATTTCATCCTCTTCAGAATTCGGATTTAAAACTTAAAATTAGCTTTGCTCTGCTAACTGTTGTGGAAAGAAAGGATTGAGAGTAAGAGACTTGGCTTGTCAGGAGAAGGTGAGGGATAACGTACCTGGTTTCTTACTTTGAAGCCATTACTAATACTCTTGTTGCCTCCTCCCAGGACGCCTTGGTCCCTGGTTCTAAAGGTTTATAGACCAGTGTGAATCGGCATTTAACGAATTGTCAACCAACTTTCTACATTCCAGAGCCGACAAAGAGGTTGGACTGAAATGCAACAGAAACAGAATCCACTTTTTCGTTTGGCTCTGAGTGGCAGAGAAGCAGTGCCCAGGGCTTTTCCTGTGTGGGTATTTTTCACACATTATCTCATTTGATCCTTGGAGGGGTAAAACATCACCCCCTGATTTCCAGACAAAGAAAGGGATGGGTTCACGCAGGTTAGGTAACTGGCTCGGGGTCACACGGAACCAAGTTTAAACTCCAATCTTGATGCCTAGGCCACTCTTATTCTTAATTAGGGGATTCAGTGGAACTTTCCTGCGTGTGGAATGAGTTTTACCTCTTGCACAAAAACCTGGTAATTAGCAGCACCTCTTAAAGATTTTGTGGCCTCTCTGAGTTTAACAGAGAAGGAGGCTCTGCTGTGGTGGCAAACGAGGCACCTGACACGCCTGGACCCAATGTCACCGATCTAGCAACTCTCCAGTGACTTGTCCAGTCCACACCCTTGGTTGGGCTTTGCCTCTCATTTCTAAGGCAACACTGCTCTCTGCATGACCTCAAACTCCGGCCTGGTGATCTGTGTCCTCTCCTGGTGTCCTCCCACGCTCCTTATCACACCTCTTCTGGTGTGCTCTCTTAGCAACGTCACTTAAAGCACACTCTAAATTGTATAGTTACCAAGGACTCAATGCCACCCCCACCATAGCACCCCTCTGCTCCCCCAGCTCTTTGAGCTGGTGTCACCCCAACTTGCAGTCCACTCTCTTTTCCAGAACCTGAGTTCAGTTCTAGCTCTCAGCAGGTCTGTTGCCTACAAACAAAAATTAGCACATTAAAGCTCCCTCCCATTTCCACATTTTCAAACATCATACCAAGAGAACCACATTATAATTCACCACATCCTGGGGGCAGGCCAGTTTTCCCGTAACATAGCTTAGAATCAGGGCTCTGTGCCTGTGAATCTTTTAAATTAATTTCATATATCTTATTCATTGTTGGTTCCATAGGAACACAGTCCCCTTGTTGTGCTATAAATTCCCTCTTGTTTTATTATTTATTAAAAAACATTTTTTAAGAGCCTGATAGCATCAGGCCACCACCTCCATCATCTCACATGTTTCTCAGAAATAACTCTGCAGAGGGGAAACTGAGGCTCAGAAAGGTTCATTAACTTGTCCATGTTTCATCCAGCAAGTGGTAGGTCTGGGGTTGGAACCTGTTGGCATTCCGAACCTGTGACCTGTCCCAGATGAAAACCACAGCTGTTGTTTCTCATTATCTGGCTGTTTCAGTTCCTCTGCTCAGATCCTTAACTAGTGATGTCCCACTCAGTGTGGGAATGGGTTTTGTTTCGGGGGTGGTCACATAATACTGAGAAGACATTCCTTAACCCAGAATGAGGGAGAGTAAAGTTCCATAGGAAACAAGAAAGGAAGGAGAGGGACATTTTTATTTGGCTGGCTGGCTGATTGATTTCTAGGGGACCCCCCCCCATTCCTTTTCTTCGTGAAAGGCTAAGTTACTTCAAGGAGCTCTGCCTGTTCCTTAAAACTGTCCAGGAGACGGAATTTAGAAGTAAGCTCCTGGTGTGTTGGTTTTAGGTTCTCTGTAGCCTTAACTCACCACATCCCGCACTTGTCTGATCACAAGAGTCACCTGGGGCGTTTGCTAAAATTTGATTTCCCAGTGGGACTTGGGGACACTTTATTTTTTAACAAGCCCCTTTGGGCAATTCTTAGGATCAGATGAGCTTGGGAAACATGGAGGGTCATGGTGGGGAATTACATGCTCTTTGCAAAGCGTCCTGCTTAGATTGGAAGCACAGCTGGTCGCATTGTGTTGCAGAGGTGAGAACAGGAATTCTGCAGTCAGCAAGCACAGGATTCAAATCCCCAACTCGACTGCTCACCAACTGTGTTGTCTCGGCTACAGAACCGAACACTCTCCTCTCCAGGCCTCTGTTGCCATCTGCTCTGCCTGACACAGGACGGGGCAGGCCTTCCTCTCACCGCCTCCCCTCCCCTCCTTGTCTTCTCACTTGTCAGCTCTCTGGGGAGCAGTCCCCAATTCATCCCAAGCAGGGTCCCCATAATTATTTTTGTGATAACTTTTGGAGTGTTTATCATTCCCAGCTAGACTCTAAACCCCATGAAAGGAGGAACCTTGGTTCTCATGTTTATTTTTATTTATTTATTAAAATTATTTTTAAATTTATTATTTTTCAGAGAGAGGGGAAGGGAGAGAGGCAGAGAGGGAGAGAAACATCAATGTGTAGTTGCCTTTCATCTGCCTCCAGCTATGACCTGGCTGGAGACCTGGCTTGCAACCTGGTTATGTGCCCTGGCTGGGAATCGAACCAGTGACCTTTGGGTTCGCAGGCCAGTGTCTATTCACTGTGCCACGAGCCAAGGCCTCATGTTTATTTTTTATGACTATGTTTTATTATTTTATTACTGTTCCTCTCATGTTCATTATTGCACACCCAACACCTAGCATGGGAATGAATTCTTTCTTTGTTCTTCTCATCTGTAAAAATAAACAGACACTATCCATGCACAGGGACATTGGGAGATGAAGTGCAATAGCATGAGAGCAACTGGCATATAGTAGGCATCTAATGAGTGTATGTTTTTGCCTTCCTTAGGAGAACCTACTTATGATTATTGGACTGGGGAGAACAGATTATAACTGAGGCTTATTAAGGCTGTTTGCTTGATACATTATTCTGAAAAGTTCCTAATATTTTCTAAAGTTTAGAGCTTGGTCTTCTGTTTTTTCCTCCAAGTCCAAAGACTATCTTCCACCTGCCTTTTACTTTGTTCTGGTGACTCATTTTGAAGTCTCCAATATTTTTACCTGATTTCCTGTGGCCAGCATTTCTTGAAGTTATTTATTTATTTATTTTTGTATTCATTTGGTGCTGGGAACGAAAACAATGTAATTGCAGGTTGAACTTAATATTTTTTAAAAGACATGCATGGTAGAATGGGTTCCAAAGGTAGCTATATGGCATCCCGGTCTCTGGAATTCTTTAGAAGAGATTAAGAGCATTGACTTGTGGAAATTTCTTCTAATCCTTTGGCTGTGAAATCTAGGCTGATATGAGGTGAACCAAATTCAGAATTTTATCTTGTATTCCTACCCAATTAGGAATAACTTTTGCATGTATGACTGCCATTGGGATTTAAAGTGTAGGCCTTGATAAGTCTTTCCTCCCACACCCTGGAGCTGCCCCAGTGCGGGTGACCGACTGTCCTGCTCTGCCCGGGACTGAAGTGGTGTCCAGGGCACTGGGCTTGCGGTTTTAAATCCAAGACCGTCCTGGGGAAACTGAGATGGATTGGCTGGGCCGCCTATTCCATGCACTGCGGAGCTTGCTGAAGGAATTGCAGCAGCAGTGACGGAAGCAGCGGTACACTTTTGGTTTTGTTTTGCTTTTTGAGGAACACAGGAACCAAGAAGTTAAAAACTACTTTAAAAAATTTATTGTGAAAATTTTCAAAAATTAATTTTACTTTTGAAGCCACTAAACTAAACGTGTCTTAAATCATTGTAACTGCAGCATTAAAAAATCCAGTGACAGTCATTTAGACATGAATAGTATTAGATTGTAAAACCCAATCCTATCTTTTCTGCACCTGAATGGCTGTAGCCCGCCAATTTATGTGTCCCATTTCTGGCATTTAATCATTTTCACTGATATGGTGTGAATACTTCATCTTTGAAGTATTTTTTCTAGTTAAACATCAACAATAGAACTGATATCATCATTGATGAATCTTGAAAATAGGTCAGTTTTGAAAGAAGGGCCTTAACTCATATAAATTGTCTATTGTCACTTAAATCTCACAAGATAAAATGTAAAATTATATATATATATATATATATGTATATATATATATATATATGCGCCTGTATTATTTCCCCAAAGTATATAAAGTGGCTTCAAAAATATATACATTGTGCTCTGGCCAGTGTGGCTCAGTTGGTTAGAACATCATCCCGTAACTGAGGGGTTGTGGGTTTGGTCCCCAGTCAGGGTGCCAACAAGAAGGCAACCAAATGATGTTCCTCTCTTACATCCCACCCCCCAGCCTTTTTCTCTCTCTTAAAACAATGAAAAAAAATGTCTTTGGTGAGGATAAAAATAAAAGAAAATAAATATACATTATTGTATATTTTTAAAATTTAGGTAAAAAATCAAGGCACAGGAACAATAAAAATAGCATAATAAGACGAAATCAGGGAAAAATTAGTATCTAGACATGCATGATCCAAAGATCTTGCAAGTTTTTGTGTCAGGACACAGGTTTGGTTCTGAGCTTGCTGGTGGTTACAAAGGGAAAACAGAAACAGACCAAGTTGCAAGCCACAAGGCCTATAAGATAAAAGATGGTACTTAAGAGATGTGCAGCTTTCTCTAGCACCAAGCTGGGGGCAGTTTGCCCTGTGGGCCTGCATAAAGGAGCCCCCTTGTGATGGGCATCCCTCCAACACCCTCTAATCAGTACAGTGTCACAGTTTCGAATGAGCCTAGTACACTCTGATGGTATAGCAACCAAGTGCTAGTAAGACCGGTTACTAACTTTTTATACTGTGGTCCTTCCCTGGGCTGTGGCCCAGTCTCTGGACAAGCTTTTTAGCATTCAGATTTCTAGGACCAAGCCTGCCTTCACTAAATTGGTATCTGTACTTTTGAAAAAACTCCTGAATAACCCCATAGAGAACTACTTATTAGAGTTAAAAAAAAAAAGATATTCAAAGAGGAAACCCGCATATCCAATAAACATTAGAAAAAATAATTCAGTCTCACTGGTATAAGCATGGATATGTGAATTAAAACAATGATAAGCTATCATGTTACATGGATTAGATTGGCAAAAATATTTAGCAGTAGCTGGCAGAGTTGGACATGTGAATGTTCTATGACTTGAACAATTCCACTTCTAGAGAAATTCTTGTCCACGGACACAAAGAGCTACAGGGAGGATGTTCACGCAGGGTTCCTGTGGTGAGGAACAATTGGGGAGTACCGGTATTTCATCCATGGCAGGATACATAAATCAATTCCTGATGCTCGTTCAGATGTGTCTTCCCCAGAAGACGAGTTCAAGGCCTAACCAATATCTGTGAATATGAGCTGATTTGGAAAAACAGTCTTTGCAGATGTAATTAAGTTAAGAATCTCGAGATGAGATGATCTTGGATTAGGGGTGAGGCCTAAATCCAATGATGAGTGTCCTTACAAGAAACAGAAAAGGCCGTGACAGGGACGCACACAGAGGTGAAGGCCGCGTGAAGCCAGCCACAGGGGCCGGAGCAATGCATCTGCAAGCAAGGACCACCACGGACCACCCACAGCCACCGGAGGCCAAGGGGCCTGGAAAGGATTCTCTAACTGAGCTGTCAGCAGGAACCCACCCTGCCAACACTTTGATTCCGGATTTCTGGCTTCCAAGACTGTGGGAGAATCAATTTCTGTTGGTTGAAGCCACCCAGTTTGTGGTCTTTTGTAATGACGGCCCCAGGAATCTAATCAAATGCCCAAACCGCAGCGATACCTGGAAGAGGGTATAGTTATGGGCTCTCCTCAACCAGGAGAATGGAAACACCAAGCTCACAATCTTCCACAGTGCAGCTGAAGTGGTTTTGTCCTGATCTGAAGATGAAAGAGCCCTTGGAGACCACACAGCCCACCCACCACCCTTCAAGAGGAGGATGTCCAGCCAGGATAAGTGACTTTACCCAAGACCTTATTGCTTAGAGGGGGCAATCCTGGATTTGAACCCAAATCTGCAAAGTCTCTGTTCTTTCTGCCACAGCTGTGGCCACTGGCCCTAGAATATACCAGGTCTCTCGGATCAATGCGGCAGCAGGGGCTGGGGAAAGGAGCCCAGAAGCTGCAGTTGGAAGCCTTGGCTAAGGTCTCTGCCCTCTGACATGCTCCCAGCATGGCAGGGAAACGTTACATCTCCCCAACCCTTCCTTCCTCTTCCTTACAGTGAGGCTGACCTTTGTTCCCCGAGCTCCTGAAGTTCTGGGTTGTAAGGATCCATTAAGAAAGTATATGTGAAGAGGCCTTTATTAAACTGTAAATCACTGTACAAATAATACAAGTATACCATTATCACGTAGTCTAGCCTCGGATCAGGAAAAGTGAAAACTCAGAAAGTGTGGTAAGCAGAATCCTAAAATGACTCTAGTGGTCTTCACATGTGTAATATAATCCTCTCTGGCAGGGGTTGGGTGGGACCTGTGGATATGACCAACTGTCATTCCCGTGCACCTATCTGATGTCCCTCCAAGAAACTCTGACCTTTTGTTAGGGAGACATCTTATTGGTCTCTGGAGTCAGATTGGCTAGGTTTGTTCTCCGGCTCTATCACTTAGGAAGGTGAAAATTGAGGTGAGTTACTTTACCTGTCTGTGCCTCAATTTCCTCATCTGTAAAATGGGTATGAGAATAGTACTTACCCCTAAGGTTGTTAGCAGTTTTAAGTGACTTTATTATACCTGTGAAGTGCTTAGAACCATGTCTGGCACATAATACTCAGCAAACGTGGTGTTAGGGTGGAGGGGAGAGAGAGAAACACAGATTTGTTCTTCCGCTTATTTATGCGTTCCTTGGTTGGTTCTTGTGCCCTGACCAGGATTGAACCCTAAACCTTAACACTATCTGACTGAGTTACCTAGCCAGGGCCTTGGTCTCCAGATTTTTAATCCTATAATATTTATACTTATTATTTGCAATAGGATACTGGTATTTCCAGAGCTAACTTGGCTGGTTCAGTTTCTTCAGGATTCACCAGGAAAGCACCAGATTTATAACCGTGAAAATAGAAGGTGTTTAAGCTGGTACCAGAGTGCCTAAAAACCTTGTGGGCTGCAGAAGCTGACTGCAAGCCATGAGTGGGCTGACTTTGCCTTAATAGACCATGTTAGCTGATCAGGGTGACATACACTTAATGCAATTGCCTAATTATGTGGTCATCAGGGAAATGCCAACTGTCATTGCTGCCTGAGCTGGGCCATCAATCACTTTGTTCTGAGGTCATTAAGTAAATTAAAAGGTAGGGCTTAAATACTTAGTAGAGGAGTAACAACCCCCATCAAGAAGCTGGGAGAAGCAGGTTTGCCACAGCTATTTGGCAATGTTAAGCTGTGAAAAAATGAGACTTGGAACTTGACAATGCAGTTCAACATGGGAAACCAGAGGAGAGCTTAACATTTGATAAACATGCCCATACTCTCACCCCTGCTGTTGCTGCTTTTAAATTAATTTCCTTTCAAATTCCGAGCTTCGAACCAGCCCGTCGCTCTTGAGCTGGCCTGCATCACGGGGTGCACCTGTCCTTTAGGTAAGCTGCCTCGTTCACCTGCAAAGTTATTAGACCCTGGGCCTGAGAAATGGATGACTGGAGCCTGCACATGTTCGCTGTACGCCTGAGCAGTTTCACGTTAAGATTCGTTCTGAGACTATAGATTCTGGTTCCATTCAGTTCCCTTTCTGTTGTAAGACCCCATAGTTCTGTTTATTCCCTCCACATCAAATCGCATGCCATTTATCCTTCCAGCATCCATTACTTACCAACAGCAGCTCCTCCTCCCCTGCCAGACATTGGCCAGGGCACCTGGAATACAGAGAGAATTAAGATGTTGTTTCCACCCTGGAAAGACTTCTAATCACATTCCCTTGTGCTCCCTGCCTTTTCCCGGGAGTGGGGAGGCGGGCTTCAGCCGAGACTCCCTTCCTGGTTTCTGGCTGTAGCAAATTCCAGCTCAATAGTTTTCCACCAAGTTGCACCTCCCTCTCCCACCAATAACTCCCATCCTGCCACAGCCCCCCCCTCCCCCACCCCCGGCCCCCATTGCCCTTGACTATCCTCTACTGGAGCATTAGCAACTTTGCATAATGACTTATTTACAAATTCACATCCTAAAGACAGGGACTATGCCTTATTCTTCTCTGAGTCCCCAGTGCCTGACCTTGAGTTGCTACATTATGATGTTTACTGAATGAAAGACTAAATTAATAAAAGAGTATAAACTGGGCCCTGGCTGGTGGCACAGTGGATAAGGAGCCGACCTGCGAACCCACAGGTCACTGGTTCGATTCCCCAGCCAGGGCACGTAACCAGGTTGCAAGCCAGGCCTCCAGCCAGGTCTGTAGCTGGAGGCAGGTGGAAGGCAACCATACGTTGATGTTTCCCTCTCTGTCTCTCTCCTTTCCCCTCTCTCTAAAAGATAAATAAAATCTTTAAAAAAAAAAGAGTATAAACTATTACGTAAGGTGTGTAGGAGACTAGAGGTGGGAATAGACCCAGAGAATGAAGGTGCTATTTCAATATCTCTGTTACCAGCAGGGGGAGAGATGTATTTATAAATGTGCCATCATGTAAGCCTTAGATTCTGTGATCTGGAAGGCCAAAGAGAGGCTCAGGATCTTTCTGAATGACATGTCAAATTTGTAAGGCTTATTTCAAGTAAGGGTGGGTATGACCTTGATTAACTTGAATTTTATTGCCTTATGGCAGGCTAATTTCTGTTTTTCCCTTGAGTACTTTGTCATTTCTTGTTCTTTTGGCTGGAAGTTGAGGAATTGTAGTGTTTATTTATTTGAAGGTTCAAAGTTATAGATAGACAACAGTGTTCTGCCCTCTATGAACACCTTTTGATGTAATATTGTTCAGTTTTTTTGTTCTTGGTACCCACTGTCTAGAACTGGTAGGAAGGAGTTCCCTTCCCTCTCGGACCCAGGCCCTGTGGTGTTCTGTCTCAGTAACCACTCAGAAAATGGCCTCATGCTTTCTCTGGTTTCTTCCTCTGTGACTTATCAATTGGCACATCTTGCTTAGGCTTTTCTTCACTCCCATTCCCGTATTTCTAATTTCTTGCAGGATAGTTCCAATTAGAAGTCCTGTTGTCCCTTTGAGCCCAGTACTTATAAAAGATAACAGGCTCTCTCCTAGATGTACTCCCAGTTCTATTCACTCTATTCCATTAGTGGCTGTGCTGGGCACCGAAGCCAGGAGGTGAGGGTCAGGACTGGCAGAGGTGGCGGAGTTAGAGTGCTTTGGCAGAGGTGGTTCAGCACTCTGGAGAGCTCCCGGTGGGGTTCCGCCCCTGGCCTTTCCCTTCTTCTCCTCCTCCACACACCTCAGCCTTACTACCCACCTCCTTACCTCTGGTAGTCTATGGTTGTTAAAGGAGCCTCATTCATTTCTCCTAGGCTTAGTTCCCTGGGGACTGAGGACATAACAGGGCTGAGTTCTGTTCCTTGCTCTACCACATTCTGCATACACCCCCCAGACCTAAGTTCTCCAATTGCTCTGAGCCTGTTTCTTCACCTGTAAAATGGAATAGCACATATCAACCTACTTGACAGTGCTGTTGTGAGGGCTGATTGAGATAGTGCATTTAGAGTGCGAAGCATATAATATAAACTAATAAACGGTAGCCACAATTTTTATTCTTGTAGGATCATTGGGATGATTGTATTCTTAATAATACGTGATGGTATGACTTGAGGCAGTGGCATGTCTCCAGAAGGTTACGGGTTGGTTTTAGGGGTCAGGAGGTGCAAAGGAGTTTAACTGAAGCAGACTCCATCCTCTTTTAGTAAGTCTTCTGGGGAACCACTTTTCTGTCCCTGCGGTACATTATTGAGACAGCGCTGAGTGCTGTAGGGTCAGCACAAATCATAATCAGTTGTTGGAAAAGAAGAGCAGACCCTCACCAGTATGCAGAATGGGAGGTGTCCTGTGTGTGGCAAACGGGGAAACAGGCCTGGCAACATGCACCAGTACCCACGGAGGCTCGGGCACTCATGACTAGAGACAGGAGACCTGCTCCCCCGGCACTCACTTGCTCTTTGCTTGTCGGTGCACATGCTTTTGCCTCCTCCCTGGGAGCTCCCTTTCCCCTTCAGTCTGGACGGCACCTCTCGTCCTCACTGAGAGTCAGTGCAGATGTCACCTACCTCTCTGAGCTTCGTTTGGCTGTTGGGCAAAGTGGGGAATCTGCCAGCTATGTATAAGCTTGTGTGGCAATGGACTGGCCTGTGCGTTGGATGAATGAACTGACGTTCTGGCTGAGCGAGGGCGCTTTGACCGGCTTTCAGCAGGAGTTGCTATTGTGGGAAGTACCGAGGCGACCCGGCTACCTGCTTCACTGGGGCTAAGCCACCCTAAGAGGTGTCAGGAGGGACTTTAGGAAAAGTTGTTGCATATCCTGGGTGGGAAGAAAGTGCTGCTGAAACAGAAACCTGATTTGCGTTGTTTCCATTTCTGTTAATAAACACATTTCAAGGTTTAACGTAGAACAGACTGGGTAATTGGAGGCCTGGTGGCGAATCAATATAATTTACCCACAGTGAGTGAGTAGAGAGCAGGGAGATGACTGTTGATAATTTGGCAGAGTGTAGTGGAGTTAATTTATAACTTATAATAGAGATTAGAGTGGTTTTCCATAGGCTGAATCGTGATGGGATGGAGAAGGAGCCATTCCCATGTCACCCTTATGAATTGAAAGGTGGAAAAAAACATAGTGCTAAATTGGTACCCAATCTTTTCCTAGCTGTTTGCTAAATAAACTGGAATTTTAATTAAAATTGCAAGCCAAGAGGTAAATCACTTTCGAAGTTGGTGAAGTTTTTCTTATTCTCTTGCCTAATATAATTACCACTAATGTGGATCTTTATGGGTGGGAAGGTAAGACAGCAGAATAAATAATGGGAGAAGATCGCCGTGAGGCACTGAAATTCTGCAGGGGTGAGGATAGCTTCGTCTGCTTTCAACACGAGCTCTTTCCCCTGCTGTAGTTAAATTTGGTAACAATTCTGATCTCATTACAAGTCTTGTGATGAGAAATAGAAGCAAGGCGGATGACAGGCCTTCCCACAGCTCTCCCAGCTTAATTTATATGAGTCGATTATAATGAGTGGACTTAATAAAAACAAAACAAGACACAAAACAAAACAAAATAGCCTGCTTTAGTGATTAGCCCAGTGAACAGTGAATGGCATACTTACTTGCTCAGCATATCATATTTGCAGTAAGGAAGGAGTAGTGAACAGGAAAGGGAAACTTCATAGATCACAAGAATTGCCACTTTTCAGCAAAAGGTTGTTAATTACTTATCCTCCTGCCATATTTATTGGCTCTATTAGAGGCTGAGTAATTATTGTCTTCCTGGGAAACCCGCTGGAGCCGGACGGCGCCTTTATTAACTTGGAAGGCTGCTTGCTGCTACTGATCCCTGTGGGATCCCCTCTGTCTGCAGCGACTAGGAACTTAGAGGAGGGGAGACAGGAGAGGTAGCCCATGGACATAGGGGCTTCCTTAAAAGGTGCCGGCCGTCAGAGTAATTCTCATACACTGAACTGGCGACTGCTGTCCGTGCCTTCACCACTCCTGTTCCCAGTGTGTGCTTTCCCTCTTTGCCCCGTCATACCCCGCCTGCCCCCTTTCTCCTTGCTCTTTGCTTGGTGTGTGTACAGGCTCTGGCTTCCTCCGTGGGAACGCCCTTTCCCCTTTAGTCTGGGCAACTTCTGTCATTCTCACTGAGAGTCAGCTGAGATGTCGCCTACCTCTCTGATCTTGGCCATCTTCCTCTTTGTCGGGGCTCTCTGTCCTCGGTCTCTACCTCCCCTCTGCTCTCCATCCCAGCCAGGTCCAGCCTGCCCCTGGTTGCGCACTTCCCTTGGCTCTCTTCTAGCTGCAAGATGGAGCGCCAGCTCTTCCGCTTGGGCTCCAGGCCCGTGGAAGTTTTCCTGCCTGTCAGGCGGTCTGCCCTCTGCCTGATTTCCCTTTCTCTCCATCTCTGCCTGGCACATGCCTCCTTCACACCAGCTCACACGGCCCCGCCTTGGTGAAGCTTCCCTCCCCTCCAGACCGGACTTGGCTCCTCCTGGCCTCACTGGCACTCTTTGGCTCAGAACGCTCTCTCTGTGAGTACATCTGTCTGCCTCTGTCCCCAGGCTGGCTCCGGAGTCCCTGGGGCTGGGACTCACCGCTGATCCCAGCTGCATCGTTTGAGAGCCAGCCCTCGCTTTTTCTCCCACGGGGAATCTGGGGCCCCTGCCCCCCTGCCTCTCTCACCAGGGGACTCAGTTAGATGAGGAGCAACCCAGGAGGCAGTTTGGACTAATTTAGCTCCTACCATGTGCCAGGTCGTTCACAAATGCTCTTTCAGCTGCAGAGCTGATTTTATCCTTCCCAACACCCTCTGCGAGGGAGGCTTTGCTAGTCCCCTTTCTCAGATGATGAAACCAAGGGCCTTAGTTTGTTGGCAGGACTGAGATTTGAATCCAGGTTCTTGAATTCAAGTTAAGCAACTTTCATGCAAGTACGTAAGTGCTTTCCGCAGAGGTTAGGCCCTTAGCCTGGGGGCCTGCATGGCTGTAGACACCCTGAGTGGACCTTGTGCGTGTTTTTTTTCCTGAAGTTGGTCCTAGAACACACCCCTGCCCACCAGCTCCTTTGGGTAATATCTCACCAGTAAGGGATGAAGGATGATGGGAAAGAACGGAAGTGAGGAAGGGAAGCAGCATTTATTTTGACCGCCTCCTGTGCAACAGGCACTGTGTGCCAGGCCTGAGGCTAGGTGGTTCAAACGTATTAATCCATGTACTAACGCAGTCATGTTGCCATTACTACCCCTGTGAGGAAACGGGCTTGGAGACACCCCAGCTGTGGGCTTTTTCCCAGCCCCATCCACAGACTCTGGGGTCAGGAAGCTGGCTGGTCCCTCACCAGCACAGAGAGGGCTTTTCCTATCAGCCTCACTATCCACAGGCTTGAGGGAGCCTGGAATCCCCGGGGCCCCTTGGCTGGTTGGGTGGTTGGCTCTTCTCATCTGTCCGGGAGGACAGTGGTGCCTCTGGCTGAGCTGTGAGCAATGGAGAAGAGGACGGAGCTGGCCTCCCACCCTCAGGCTGGGAAGGGGCTCACCTTCCTTTGATAGGCTCACATTGGGCAGATGGACCTGTGTTCCACCTGGTCACACCCTTCAGGAGTTGATGAATTTCCACCAGTATTTTCTTTGTCTGCTTGCTTTCTGGATTGAAGAAAAGTGGTACATTGTTAGTCCATCCTTGAAGGGCAATTGCTCAGTCCTTTCCGCATCTTAACCGGCCTTCTCTGGCCTTTTTCCATGCCATATTCTTCCTAAGTGTTCGCCACAGCTTACTTTTTTCATAGATATATTTGCTCATGTTTTTGGTCACCAATTAATCCATCTATCCACCCATCTATCTTGATACAGTCAAAGGAGCACATATTGCCCTGGCTGGTGGCTCAGTGGATTGGCACCGGCCTGCAAACCCAAAGGTTGCTGGTTCAATTCCCAGTCAGGGCACATAACCAGGTTGCAAGCCAGGTCTCCAGCCAGATCCGTAGCTGGAGGCAGGTGAAAGGCAACCATACATTGATGTTTCTCTCCATTTCTTCCTCCCTCCCTGACCCTTCCTCTAAAAATAATGAATAAAATCTTTTTTTTAAGAAAAAGAAAAAGAGCACAGTTTTTGGAAATAGACCAACATCACTTCAAATTCTCATTTGCCACTTATTAGCAATGGGGTTGTATTTTTTTATGTGCAAAATAGAAGCATTTATGTAAGATACCTAGCACATAATTCATGCTTAATAAGTAGTAATTATTGTATTCATTATAAAGCTAAATTAGTCTTAAATTCCTTTGTTCTCAGAAGGCGTTCTTTCTCTCTGACCCTGTTGTAAAACTGGAATGGTGTATTCAGCTTCTCTTGCTGTGTGACAGATTTCCCCCAAACTTAGCAGCTCAAACAACACACATTTATTACCTCTGCAGGTTAGGGATCTGAGCATGGCCCATCCAGGGGTTGTGGGCCAGAATCTCTCACAAGGCTGCCACCAAGCTGTGGGCCAGGGTTGCAGTCTTTGAAGACAGGACAGGCTGGAGGTTCCACTTCCAAGCTCACTCACAGGGCTGTGGGCAGGAAGCTTTGGTTGCTTACTTCTCCTTAGGCTTCCTGAAAATGGCTGATGGTGACGAGAGGGAGGGGAGGGGCTCCAGTCTTTTTATAAAGATATGCTAACGTTGGAAGCATCTTAATATCTGAATATCACTTCTGCTGTGGCCTGTGACCATGTGGGTAAAGACTCCGCAGGGCATGAATTCCAGGAGGCAGGGATCTCTGGAGGATGCCTACCCCAGATGGGTAGGTGAGGGACAGGGCAGCACCCTGTCTAGTGAGGGTGGGGGGCAGTCATGTGAGCAGAAGCCCCCTGCAAGGTGGTGGCTGCACTGCAGATATCAGCAGAGCGCAGAGCTGGCTTTGGAGTGGGATCTAGTCACTCTGATGGGGAGGTCATGGAAGGCTCCCCAAGTGCAGGGGCACCACGATGTTCTTATTCGAGAGCTGTCCTAATGATGCTAGGTATTTCAGAGGCATCTTTTAAAATTGAAGTTATTTATTGAGGTGATTTCCTTGGACATTAAAAGTAATAACCTATCCTGTATAACAACAATTTGCTGTTGACAAAATGCTATTCCATGCATTGTCTCAGCCCATATAACAGCCCTGGGAGGTAGACAGGTTTTATTGCTGTTTTCCTCCCTGGAAGGTGAGTGGAGGAAGCTTAGAGGGGTGGGCCCACAGGTCCAGGTCTCCGGGAGGGGGTGGGGGCGGGGCTTGAGCCAGGGTCTTCCCAGTCCAAGTCTGGTCACCACACCTTCCTGTGTTCCCCCTGAGCACTTTGGGCCCCTCATTTTAAAGCCACATATTAGGTCACTTCCCTCCGTAGATGCATTACACATATGCTTGCCCATAGCAAAACTTATTTGCCACTTTTATGCCCAACTACCTGGAAGATGTTTTTTTTTTCCATGAAAAAGCTCTCAGAAGAAAAATCATTCACAAGGTACCAAAATGTGAATTCTGCTTTCATCAGCATGCACCATGAAATTTCATTTTGCAAAAGCCCTCGGGAGGTTTGAACTCGATCTTTGGGCCGTTAGAAGAGGGACCCGAACATCAGACCCTTAAGCACAAATATGCTTAAAGGAGATTTAATGATTTCAATTCTTGTGTGAGCCTAGCTATTTTGCAAGTGTGTTTTAGTCCTTCTTGGCAAGAGGGAAAGGGATTTTGGATCCTCTCAGGCAGAGACGCTGAAGGAGGAGCTTCCTCTGTGGGAAAGATGGTAGCATGTAACCTGAGGGTCGGCTAGTTGCTATAGAGATCGATACAAAACCAGTTAGTTGTGTGTACTGGTTAAGTACATGGGCCTTGCGATCAGGCGGACCTGGATTTGATCCTGACTCTGCCCTTACTAGCTCTGTGAATTTAGCAGTTATTTAATCTCTCAAAGCTTTCATTTCTTCATCTGTAAGTGTGGTTAATACGATTGTAGTGCCTTCTTCATAAGATTGGTAGTAATAAGCATTACATAAATGTTAACTTTCATGGTAAGGATGATGATGATGATGATGATGATGGTGTATTTGAGTAGCTGCTATTCATAACTTCACATATTCATTCGTGAGACATACTGAAGATGCTGCTAACATGATGTCTCTTGACATCAGGGAGTCTTGGAATCTCCCCTAGGTAAATGGCATGGTACTGACCCTGAAAAACATAGGGAGTGGGGAATCTGGGAATCATTGGTCAATTTGCAATTGCCCTGTGAGAATCCACGCAGCATTCCAGGCTCCAGAGAGTTCAGAGTAGAGCCTCAGATGGCCCTTAGCATCAGGGGGCATAAGCAGACAGTTTTTACTGTTGTTTTATGGTGGTAAAATATACACGCTATAAAATTTACCATCCTAACCATCTTGAAGTGTACAGTTCAGGGGCACTGAACGCAGTCACATTGTTGTGCAGCCATCCCCACCGTCCAAAGCTGTTTTCATCTCCCCAAACTGAAACTCTGTTCCCTTCAATAAGTAACTCCCCATTTTTCCTCCTCCATGCCCTGGAAACCACCATTTACCTTCTGTCCCTAGGAATTCAACTCCTCTAGCTACCCCATATAAGTGGAACCAGACCATGTTTGTCCTTTTGTGTCTGTTTTGTTTTAGTTAGCCTAATGTCTCCAGGGGTCGTCCTTACTGTAGCAGGTGTCAACATTTCATTCGTTCCTAAAGCCGGGTAATGTTATATGTGTGCACCACATTCTGATGGACATTTGGACTGTCTCCACCTTTCGGCTACTGTGAATAATGCTCTCAACATCTGTGGACCAATATTGATGCAAGTCTCTGATTTTCATTCTTTCGTGTATATACCCAGAAGTGGAAGTGCTGGATCATGTGGAAATTTTGTGTCCCACAGAGGCTTTTAACAAGGCTTCCACTTCTCCATATCCTCATCAACACTTGTTATTTGTTTAAGCAATAGCTATGCTAATGGGTGTGAAGTGGTGTCTCATTATGGTTTTGATTCACATTTCCTAATGATTAGTCATGTTGAACATCTTTTCATGTGCTCATTAGCCATTTGTATATCTTTTCTGGCGGAATGTTTATTTAACACCCTTGCCTATTTTTAAAAAATAATTTTTATTTATTATTTTTAGAGAGAGGGGCAGGGAGGGAGAGAAACATCAGTGTATGGTTGCTTTTCACCTACCTCCAGCTACAGACCTGGCTGGAGACCTGGTTTACAACCTGTATTTTTTTTTTCTAATGGGTTGCTTTTTGTTGTTGCTGTTGAGTTGTAGGAGGTTTAAAATATATTCTGAGGGTTATTTTTGTCAGACATACACTTTTCCGATATTTTCTCCCATTCCATGGGTTCCCTTTCATTCCATTGACAGTGTTCTGATGCAGAAAGTTTTCATATTCATTTATTCATTTGTATTTCCCTGTGCTTTGGTGTCATACCCAAGAAATCATTGCCAAATAAGTCATGAAGCTTACCCCCTACATATTATTTGCCCTCTACTTTCTTCTTAGAGTTTTGTAGCTTTAGTTCTTATGTTTAGGCCTTTGACTCATTTTGTGTTAATTTTTGTAGCTGATGTAAGGGTCCCACATCACTCTTTTTGCATGTGGATATCCAGTTTTTCCAACACCCGTCATTGAAAAGGCCGTCCTTTCCCCATTGAATAGCCTTGTCATCCTTGTCGAAAATCATTTGACCGTAAACACAAGGGTTTACTTCTGGGTTCTCAATTCTATTCTATTGGTCTACATGTCTGTCTCTATACCAGTACCACGATGTTTTTTTAAACTTTATTATTATTATTTTTATTTAAGGCTGTAATAGGTTCACAGAAAAAATTGAGCAGAAGGAACAGAGATTTCCTGTATACCCACAGTCCCCACATATGCACAGCCTCTGCTATCAAAATCCCACATGAGAATACTTTTATATATGTAAGACCTCCCCCGCCCTACCACGTCTTTTCATGGATTGAGAGCTCATTTCATCTCAGTACCGAATAATGTACCACTGTCGGGATGTACCATAGTTTATCCATTCACCTGCTGAAGGACATCTTAGTTGCTTCCAGGTTTTGGCAATTATGAATAAACTCGCTATAAACATTTGTGTGCGGTTTTTATATAGACATAAGTTTTCAACTTATTTGGGCTTGCTACCAGTTGTTTATTCCAACCATTGACATCTTAATAATATTAAGTTATTTAGTCCATGAACATAGGGTATGTCTTTTACTTATGTGTGTTCCTTTCATTTTTTTTTTAAACCACATTTAGTGGTTTTCAGTGCATAAGTCTTTTGCTTCTTGGTTGTTCCCGAAGTATTTTATTCTTTTTGACGCTATTAGAATTGTTTTCTTAATTTCCTTTTGGGCTTGCTTATGGTCGGTATAGAGAACAATACTTGATTTTTGTGTACTGAGTTTATATCTGCAACTTTGTTGAATTTGTTTGTTTCGAGTAGTTGTGTGCGTATCATCTTTAAGACTTGTTGCATATAAAACCATGTCATAGGCAAGCAGATATTTCACTTCTTCCAAATTTGGAGAGTTTCTATTTCCTTTTCTTGACTGTTGCTCTGGCTGGATAGATGGTGAAAATGGGCATTCTTGTCTCATTCTTAGACCTCAGAGGGAAAGCTTTCAGTCCTTCTCCATTGAGGATGATGTTAGCTGTTTAAGCAGCATTTTAAAAGATCTTAAAAAGCAGTGGAGTTATGAAGTCCCGAGACCTATTGAAAAGTGTGCTTCTCTATGTTCTCTGTATCTAGTACCGGGTCTGGCACATGGTAATTATTGAATGAATGAGCTTTTAAAAAGGCAGTTTCTCAAAGTGAAATGAGCTTGAGGCACTTCTGAATGAAGGGTTGATTTGGGATTCATGAAGGCAGCAAGGTTTGCACAGTGACCATGAGGGTGATGAGGAGTC
Source organism: Noctilio leporinus (assembly GCA_004026585.1). Taxonomy (NCBI): domain Eukaryota; kingdom Metazoa; phylum Chordata; class Mammalia; order Chiroptera; family Noctilionidae; genus Noctilio; species Noctilio leporinus. The sequence continues at coordinate 90,376 of PVIW01000962.1, forward strand.
ATCTGTAATGGAGCAGGTGTTGGTCCCACAGTTGGGACCAACATAGCCACTTGGATCTTAGGAAACATTGCTGGATAGTATGCTTTTGAGAGATAACCTCCCTGGTTAAGTTAATTCCCTTTCTCCACATCAGCACTTAACACTAGGAAGAAAACATATGCTACACCTCTTTTTATTTCTGATTACTGAGTTAATAGCTTCAGTCCATTGGATGCAAAGAAAATGAGTGCAATGCTGTAAATTATAGATGGAATTTGTTAATGCGGACAGAGTGTGTAATATACGCCTCACTTTGGCACAGCTTTGAAATAATGTGAGTGATTTAAAGTGCCGGAGTCTGTTTGCCTTAGTTTTAATTGGGAATAGTTGGAAAGCATTGAGTTGACACCATTTCATTAGCAGTGCTGTGCTCTTCCATTGGAATGGAGCCCTGTCAACTTGGAGTAAATAAAAATTCTGATCAACTGTAGAAAGAGTGGGAGGATCAAATGATTTTATTGAATGTATCAGCGTTTCTCTTTATCAGGACTTTAAACAATCAGGTCCTAAATATGAACTAACATGTCCCCACTTTTTCCTTCAATAAACAAGGGTCATCGAGTTACAGGTTCAAAATGCAGATTCTGTCAATGCAGAATTTGGTAACTTTGATAACAATTCTCTAAATGCAGAATTTGATCAAATTTGATTACTTTGATAACTTAGACTCATGGACTCTGTGTGTGTGTGTGTGAGAGAGAGAGAGAGAGAGAGAGGCTGGAAGCTCATTCTTTGGGGACTGGGTTAAGAGTTACAATTTTCAGAGAAAGAGAAGTATGTCTTGGGATCCAAATAGACCTGGATTCAAATCCCGATTTCTCCCCTTACCAGTTCTGTGTGATCTTGGCCATATCAGATCATCATTCTCACCCCCAGGTTTCTCATCAATTTTCTAGGTGAATATGCAGATTAAAATGAAAGGGCAAAGGCATGAGTATAGTGCCTGCCACATAGAATCAAGCAGGATTCCATGCTCAGGTTGTGACCCTGGGCAAATTGCTTAACCTGTCTGAATCTGTGTCTTCACATGCGAAGGGGCAAGAGTATCAGCCACCCTCCGTGCGTAGTATGAGGATGGAACCGTGTGATGTGTGCCAGGGTGCTGGGCATTGGCACACAGTAGACATCAGTATGGATGGCTGCTGCTCACCTTGCTCATTATTAGTCACATTTTTCTCTCTCTCTTCTAGTTCCCTTTTGGCCGACGCTTGCCGTGTGACATCTACTGGCATGGTGTTTCCTTTCACGACAATGACATATTCTCCGGTCAAGTGAACAAGTTTCCAGGTATCTGCTGCTGTTAGCATTGACAAATGTTTCTAGGGCTGGGTGGCAGGGCACTCCTATCTTCAGAAATGGGACAGTGCTTTGGGATCAGACTGAGGACTTGCTGCCTACATCTGCCCCCAGGCTACCACCTTGGGAGGGGTGTTAAGGCACAGGGATCAGGACTTAACCTACCAAGGGCCTAAAGATCAGAGGCTCAAAAACATAGAGACAGGCTCTCCTGGTCTAATTCCATGGCTGCAGGAACATGGTTTTCACCTTCCTGGTTATAGACATAATGTGGGGGTGTTGTGAGGGAGCTATATTCTCAAAATGAAAAAAAGATTATTTTACTTAAGTAATTTACAGGAAACAGAAATACTAAATATAGTTCTAGGAATATGTCACAGAAATAGGGTTAGCAATTTTCATTTTCTTTAAGTATCATATTTGGAGGTTCTAGCTTTAAAACCAGCCCTGGCTGTTATGGCTCAGTGGATTGGCACTAACCTTCGAACCCAAGGGTCACTGGTTCGATTCCCCAGTTGGGGCACATAACCAGGTTGCAAGCCAGTTGTCCAGCCAGGTATGTGGCTGGAGGCAGATGAAAGGCGACCATATATTAATGCTTCTCCCCCTTTCTTCCTCCCTACCTGCCCTTCTCACTGAAAAATTTTTTTTAAATGCAGCTTTAAAAAAATAATAATTAATTAATAAAACCAAATGCATCCTTCTGGGAGCCAGTCCAGGTGGTTGGAGAACCTCTGCTTTTATTTATTTATTTATTTATTTAAGATTTTATTTATTATTTTTAGAGAAAGGGGAAGAAAGAGAGGCAGAGCGGGAGGGAGATACCAATGTATGGTTGCCTTTCACCTGCCTCCAGCTACAGACCTGGCTGGAGACCTGGCTTGCAACCTGGTTATGTGCCCTGGCTGGGAATCGAACCAGCGATCTATGGGTTCGCAGGCTGGCACCTTATCCACTGCGCCACCAGCCAGGGCAGAACCTCTCCTTTACCCCAGGCTAGTCTCCCAGGGAGACTTGCTGGCAAGTGCCAGGAAAGTGGCATGGCCAACAGTTGAAGATACCCCCTCTCTCCACTCCCAGCCTCCCCCTACACCTTTTCATTTTATTTTTAACCTCCACCACCCTCTTCTGCCATGATTGCTATTCATTATTTTTAATGGCTAAGAGAAAAGGGGAGTTTCAGTGAGCAGGAGCATTTCGGGGGAAAGGAACATTGGTTCAGCTGCATCTGATCACAGCCAAAGGGTCTGCCAGTAATTTTCAGAAACTTCAACATATTGTTCAAAGCATGTTATAAATACAGTGATTTTTTAAAAAGATCATCACCCTGAATCCCATCCCTCATTTAACAAAACCACAGTGCGGATATTTTTGTATTTCTTCCCAAATCTGAACTACGTTTATGTATCATTTTTACATAGTTGTAGCCAGACTGTAGTTTGCCTAAATAGAAGGTGTTTTCTCTTAGCATTCTGATATTTTATGCATTTTTTTTTAAAAAAGAGAATCAACCTATTTTTTGTCATTGGCAGTCCATGCCGCATCTGTAAGAAGACACCTCCTAGAGCACCTGATACCCATACGCTGGCTGGCTGTGCCCTGTCCACCAGGGAGTTTCCAGCTGAGCATGGCAATGGCCCCACGTGGCTCAGCCTCACTTAGAAGGATGCAGGGCAGGACACACAGCATGCCCGCTGGTCAGCATCAGGCATTCCTCGCCAGTGGAGCCTTTGCAAGGGTTCCAGGAGCTCATGTCTGTCCCATCCAGTGTTAGCTCAGGTACCAGGAGACAAGACCTACGCTGGTGGATGTGAGTCTGTGTTGGCTTAGACAGCCCATAGGAAGGAGCCCATCTCTCCTGTAGCTACCGCCATAGTATAGCTTCCAGGGTCCCCACCGGGGTCACGCTAAGTGACAGGCTTCACTACACTCCAGGAACGCCTGGAGCTGTGGCTTCCTACCAGGTATTTATGCAATTTGCCAATCAGGGGTCATTTTAACCATGCACTTTGTTGTCTAGTAATGCAGCTAACTTTCCACTTTATTGGTTTCCAGGGGAACGGAAGTAGAAAATTAACCCAAGGTCAAATTTGTCCTTAGAGAAGGAGCGAGGGTTTTGTTACAGACCAAGAGTGATGCCTGCAGCCGGGGTTCTTGTGCAGCGTAATGGAATAGCTATTATTTTCCCTCCCCTGCTGCCTGGAAAAGGTGACTTTTTGATGCCACCAAAGGACTATCAGGAGAACGTAATTTGAAAGAGAACAACTCTTTGAATGAGGACAGAGTCCCTAAGACTCTGTAAATGAGGCTTCAGTTACGTTTTCCCATCTGCTCATGCCTCGTCTGATGGCGGAGAAAAGGAAAGAAGGTGCTCGCTGTTACTCTATATTCAGAACGCGGATTAGAAATACAGAGAAAAATACCCCCGCAGGACCCGTTTCATTAAAGGTGATAGAGGAATATTCATCTCAAAGGAGCAAATGCGTCCCCTCCCATGTTGCAAGCGTCAGGGATTAGAACATACTGTTTCCAGTTTACTAACAGCCGCTAATTAACTCTGGAACCTGCAGGCGGAGGGGACAGTGTGGCCGCACCCTGCGCTCTGAGAAAGACGGCCTCCTTTGCGATGGGGATCACAGAACAGTCTGTCCTTTGGCTCCAGTTTTGCCCGAGTTTATCTTCTGTCTCTCATTATCCCATTATTTAAAAAATGCATTTTGTGTGCCCTGAATGTTACTTACAGTAAGTTCTAGTGGATGTGCCAGGCAAGTATAAACACTTCCCACGCTGAACGGACGGAAAACTTTTGGAGGCACATATGGAAGTGATTTATTTTGTTTGTGCCAGTACGTTAGAGTTTAACCACTTTTCAATGGGCAATTTCCTTCGAATGTTTTTATTATATCTTAACTGATGAACTAAGACTTTCTACAAAAATAATCTGATATAGATGTGTCTCTGCTTTAAGGAAGCCCAGAGCAGTCCGTTCTTAGCTTACAAACAACAGTCTTTTGATGAGTTTCAGGGCCTGAGAGCCCACCCTGGGCGGAGGGCGGGGGGGCCGGGGGGCTCCAGGGAGGAACCCACAGGGCAGCCATCTGACAAACACTGGTCTGGGCCGAGGATACAGACGAGGAGAAAGGCCTGTAAAGAGGGAAGTGTAATACAAAATAAGTGCCAGGGGAGTTGGGACCGAGGACATGTGACCTCACCCAGATTCACTTGGGGACAGGCTGGATGAGCATTCTGGGGAAATTGACATGTGAACAGAGCCTCATGCAGAAAAGGGCGCAGAGCTGGTGTAAGGTGTAGACCCAGCCCGCCGCTCACTCAGCCAAGGGCAGGCGCCCGTGACGACAAGAAAGGGGCAAGTGGGACAGGCAGGGACAAAAGATCATGGGAAGCCGCTGAGGAAGTTTTACGCCAGAAAAACAGGGGCCAGCTTGGGTTTAGAAGGCTCAGCCAGAAGGGGCGCACTGGAGGTGGGTGGAAGGCTGAGGAAATGGAGAGGGGGAAGCTGCTACTACAGCAACCAAGCAAAGGCCAGCGCGCCAGCGGGGACAGGAGTGGGGAGGAGGGTGGATCTGAGTGTATTAATGCTCCCAACGTAGCTCAGATTTTATTTTATTCTTGGTTTTTTTTTTTTTTTTGTTTTGTTTTTTATTGGGGAAGCTGAGGGCCAAGCTGTTACACTCTTGGTAGCTCCACACAGGGTGAGACCCTCGGGGCCTGAGACTTTGGTGTAGCAGAAAGAACGCAGGCCCAGAAGGGACAGGGGTCAAGCTCTTGGTGTGAGAAGCTCCAGCCTGAGTAGGGGGTTTTCCCAGTCCGTAGGGGAACTGCCAGAACAGGGAGGCCTGGGGTTGATGAGGAACCCAGGTGGGTGGTCAGGCAGAAAAGAACCTGTGGGTAGGTACTGAAGTCACAGGCTGGAGGAGCCCCGCCCTCGCAGGGTAGACCTGGAGGAAGCAGACAGGAACGTGGGAGAGAAAGCAAGGCAAAGGCATGGCTTAGGTTGCCACTCAGGTACCAGGAGCAAAAGACAGGTTTCCAAAATTTGGGCACAAAGCAATGAAGTCTCAGAAATACAGTTTAAAATTCCCCTTATGTAATGGGTCTGCAAAGTTAAGGTCAAAGGTTGCCTTGTTTCCAACCTTGAGGAGAATTGATGTTAGATCCAGAGCTTCTATTTCAGGTCACAATAGGTCCCAAAGCCTAGGACGGGGTCCCAGGTAGGGTCAGGTGCTTAGAGCAGGAGGTACGGTTCGGAGCCAGCAAAGCCTGGCAGTGACTCCCGATTCACACACTGACGTTGGCAACGAGGACTCCGGCTCCGCTAGAAGGCCAGCCACTCTTGTCAGCGTCGCACCGAGGGAAGGTGGCATGCCCCACATCTGTCTCTGAGCCTCTGACAGTGGTGCGGGTGCCAGCAGCTTCCTCGTGGGGTCCAGTGAAGGGTGGGAGACATTCCCCCTGGCAGCGCCAGGTGGCAACATCGCCAAGATAGGACGGAGGAACAAAAGCTTTGGTGTTCCGCTCCAGTGTTTGTAATTCCAAATTTCTAATTTCATAGGGGAGTAAAAAGGAATAGCTATAATTTTCGGAACTCATACTTATTTCTTGGGAAGCTCAGAAGGTGTCCTCAGTGAGTTTATTTTATTTTTTATTTTTTAGTAATATGAAGAGTCCTCCTGAGAGCATAGTTTATGAGTACTTTATAAGCTTCTTTATTGCTTACTTAATCCTTCTCTATATCCTTCTAAAGAAGAATTAAGAACCTGGGCATTGACATCTTGAAGTTGCGATCTTTAGATTTATTGCTCTTTTAAGTATGCTGAGGGAAGCAAGAAGTAGGTTATTAAAACCTTCACCCTAGAATGTTTACCCTTTGCTTCCTGAACACGGGTGCTTAGAGGAACCTTGTTCATTTTGATGGAGCCCATTTGGAAGGTGCGATCATTGGGACATGCCAAGCTGACATGAGACTTTGTCCTTTCCGTTAAATAACTTCACTCAGCAAATTTCCACTGTCAGGGATGGAGCTCTTTCAGGACGAAAGCTGCTTTCAGTCTCCATTTTTAGGGGCGGTGTTTGCTTTAGGAAACAAGCATGCTACAACGTGAAATAACTTACTTAACATTTGCTAGGGTAAATGTTCAGTTTCTTCTCCTGTCAGAGTCATTAAAGACATGCCAAGAAAAAGTCCCCCGTTCTTTCCTGATGTTTTATAAGACATATCAGTCCCCTCTGGATAAATTATTGGCATCTGATCAATGTCAGTGTCAGTTCTTAGAACTGAAGGACTCCTACGGATTCCAACCCCCCTTAAACTATAAGTTACACTATGATATCTTTTCCAGTGGCTGTCCTTATTTCAAAGAGACAGATTTTATGTGGGAAAGTTTCTGGGTTTTTTTTTTTCTATTTTATATCTGTAATACTCATTAAAAATGAAGATGAAATAACTTAATTAAGCTTCTCATAATGTAAGCAGAGTCCACTAGATAATATTCTCTAGGGAATAAGACAGAAGGAATCCCAGAAATATGTACGGTGGCCCCAAATTTTAAAAAAGATATTGTTTTAAGTGCAAGATGTGATGCTTCTCTGTTCATTATCTAGGGGGCTGACAGGGAGTAGAATAATAAGCTCTGTGGAAACTCATTCCTTCAGATGAATGTTTCATTTTTATTAGGAACAAAAATGTTCACCTACGACCTCAAGTTTTTCATTAATTTGGTAGGTCTTTCCAAACCACCAGTCACTGCTGTGGGTAGCAGCGCATACCTGTTTTTAACAATCCTGTCTGAAAAAGTGACTGGGTTTTGGGTGGTTGTAAAAGTCCCGGGTGAGGCTGCTCACAGCTGGCCCCAGCGTGGCTGAGCCCTCCCCCCCTCACCCCCCCAGGCATGACGGAGATGGTGCGGAAGATCACGCTGAGTAGGGCCGTGAGGATCATGCAAACTCTCTTCCCGGAGGAGTACAACTTCTACCCCCGCTCCTGGATCCTGCCCGAGGAGTTCCAGCTCTTTGCTGCTCAGGTACATGCCACTCCGTCCCCACGACCCTTGAGGCGTACTGTGGTGGCAACTATGTTCTAGGGGATGGGGCGAGGGGTGCCCCGGAAGCTGAGACTGGCCATTGGGTAGGTTGCGGAGTTGAACAGGTAGGGTGACAGGTAGGTAAATTTGACCTGCAGAGATAATTCAGACGCCAATACTCAGGGGAGCTGCATCATGGGTGGGGTCAGCATTTGAGGAGCTAAGGGGACTGAGCTGGAAGAGATGTCTGAGCACACAAGAGGCCTGGGACTGCTGGGACCCTGGAGGTGTGGTCTCCCCAGTATCCCGTGGTACAAAACGGGGGAGTAGGTCTAATAAACTGTGGAGCGGGGCAAACTTTTTAAGTGCCCTGCTATGAATTTATTCCAGAACCAACGTTCAAATCACCCATTCCTTATCAAAGCAATGTATTTGAGCATGAAATACTTTGGATATTTCACCACAGTTGTGGCACAGGACCGACCAGTAGGAGGGAAGCTGAATTCAGAGGGGAAAGGAGAGAGGCAGAGAGGGAGAGACTTCAATGTATGGTTGCCTTTCCCCTGCCTCCAGCTACAGACCTGGCTGGAGACCTGGCTTGCAACCTGGTTATGTATCCTGGCTGGGAATCGAACCAGCGACCTTTGGGTTTGCAGGCTGGTGCCTATCCACTGAGCCACCAGCCAGGGCTTTGGTTAATCTTTTAATGATTGCATTTAGAATTGTTTCAAAGCCTTTGTCAACAGGTTCCATGGTCCACCACATACCACTCTAACTGTGATATGGTTAATACTATTTATTGGTCTTGCTCTGTTCCATGCATTGTGCTAGAAGATTAACATTGTTTGTTTTAATCCTCACAGTGAATTGAATGCATTTCATATTATGTGCAAATTATGTTTCAATTAAGTTCATTTTAAAAAACAAGATAAACTATCTGCTATTCCCCATACTGACCCCTCAATTTCCCACTTCTGTGGCTCTGCTCCTAGCGTGGAATACTGTTCCTTCCCAATTTCTACAACTTTCTTTATATGCAAGGCTGAATTTAAATGAGATAGCAACGGTGCCTTCAAAGTCAGGTGGGAAGAGTGTTTCCATCAGTTCTCAAAAATTCTTGTGGGCCTCTTTGCAGTCAGTCTCCCTAAACCAGGCAACTGCTGATCTGCATTCTCATCGTGGATTAGTTTGACTTGTTCAAGAAATTCATATAAATGGAATCCTATAATATGTACTTTTTTGAGTCTTTCAGAATTATGTTTTTGAGATTCACCCATGTTCACTGAATATGTCAGTAGTTGGTATGTTTTTGGTGAGAAGTGTTCCATTGTGTGAAGGTACCACAAATTGTTTATCCCATTCACCAACTGATGGGCATTTGGGTTACTTCCGGTTTGGGGCTATTATAAATAAAGCTGCCATGGCTAATCATGTACATAAAAACTGGAGCAGGAAGAAGAGTCTTGATCATATGGTAGGTGTATGTCTACCTTTATAAGGAATTGCCAAACTGTTTTCCAAAATGGCTGTTAACACTTTCCACTCTGAGGGGTAGGGTATGGGAGTTCTGTGTGTCCCACCTCATTGCCAGTACTTAGTTTTATTAGTCTTTTGAATTTTAGGCATCTTGGGAGATGTGTAGTTGTATCTTTTTATGATTTTACTTTATACCACCCCATTGTCTAGATGTTGAACATCTTTTCATATGCTTTTTGGATGTTTGGATATTTCTTAGTATCTATTCAAAATTTTTGCTCATTTTATTAGTATTTTATTTTTAAGTTGTAAGTTCTTCATATACTGTGTATGTTTTGTGATATATTTGTATATATACTGTGAATATTTTCTCCCACTTTTCAAAGTCTTAACTTTGGATTTTCATTTTTAACTGTCCTTTGGAGAGCAAGAGTTATTAATTTTGATGAAGTTTAATTTATCAGGTTTTTAATAGCTTATGCTTTTGTGTGATAGCCAAGACATCTTTGCCTAATTAAAAATTGCAAAGGTTTTATACTATTTTTAAAAGAGGTTTTAGTTCTAGTTTTTACGTTTTGGTCTATGATCCATTTCAAGTTAGTTTTTGTGTATGGTATAAGATTCAGGTTGAAGTTTGCTTTTTTCTATATGGATATTCAGTTGACACGATCATCATTCCTCCATTGAATTACCTTGGCCTCTTCATTGAAAAATCAAAGGCCATGTATGTTTTGGCCTCTTTACAGACCCTATTTTGTCCCATTCATCTGTGTGTTTAATGCTAATAAAACTATGGCCTTATAGTCAGTCTTGAAATGAAGTAATGCCTATCTTTCCACTTAGTTTATCTTCAGAATTGTTTTGCTGCTTATGGGTCTTTTGTATTTCCAGATCAATTTTCTAATCAGTTTGTCCCTTTTCTGTAAAGAAGCCTGCTAGGACTTTGGTGCTGTGTTGAATCTACACATCAGTTTGGAGACAGTGGACATCTTAACAATGCTAAGTGAGATCCATGACCTTTATCTCTATTTATGTTTATCCTCCTTATTGATCACAGCACTGGTTTGTAGTTTTCCCATCGTGTTTTCATTTTTTATGATACTGTAAATGATAATTTTGAATTTCATTTTCCTATTGTTTGTCACTAGTTATAGAAATCCAATTGACTTTTTAATTTTGAACTTATACAATGTGATCTTACTTGATTCCCTTATTCTACAAATTCTTTTTTCATAGATTTGTTAGGATTTTCTGTGTATACAATGAATTTGTGAATAAATGTGTTCTTTCTTTGTGATCTAGGTGCCTTCTATTTCTTTTTCTCATGGAACCGCACTGGGCTAGGACTTCTATGCAATGTTGAATAGAAGTGATTAGTGTGGACACCTTGCCTTGTCCCTAGTCTTGGGGCAAAGCATACAGCCTTTCACTATTACAGATGATGTTAATTAGCAGTTGTTCATAGGTGCCCTTTATTAGGTGGATGAAGGTGTCATCTTCAATAGTTTTTAGGAAGATTTTCACCATAAATGGGTACTTAATTTTGCCAAATGTCCTTCTGCATCTATTAAGATGTTACAAGTTATTTTCTTTATTTTGGTAATATGATGAATCACACTGATTAATTTTCTAAATGCTAAACTAAGCTTGCATTCCTATAGAAAATCTGCTTGGTTCTAATGTATTATTCTTTTTATATTCTGAACTTCTAAATTCTACTTGCTGATATTTTGTTAGGAATTTCTGTGTCTTTGATCATGAGAGATATTGGCATTTGATGTCTTTGGTTTGATATCAGGCAAGCTTTATTGAAGAGTTGGCAAATGCTGCTTCTAGTTTTTGAAGAGTTTATATAATATTGGTGGTATTTCTTTCTTAAATGTTT
>PVIW01000962.1:101212-164851 GCA_004026585.1 Noctilio leporinus
TACTAGGTTCTTGTCTAAGCTGCTCCCCTTTCTTGCCTCTGCCTCCCCCTCCCCCCTCCCCCCAACCCCTTTTCCCCTGACCACTGAAGGCCTATTCCTTGTGTTCATATACTTGGTTCTGTTTTGCTTGTTGTTAGTTTTGCTCATTATTGTTCCGTAATGGGTGATATTTTCTTATTTTTTAACATCTGTGAGATATGTATCATTACTGATATTGATAATTTGTGTTTACTTGTTTTCATGATCAGTCTAGCTAAATGGTTATTACTTTTGTTGCTTTTTTTAAAGAACCAATTTTATGATTTTATTATTTTCTCTCTTGTTTTTTCAGTTCCTGTATCATTGATTTCTAATTTTTATTATTTCTACTTCTTTTGGGTTTACTCTTCTTTCTAAAACAAAAAGCTATTTTAAAGAGGAGCCTAAGTTCACTGATTTTAAACATCGAAGCAATATATTTCCGTTCAAGCACTCCTTGCTCTCTTTCTCATTGTAAATGTGTAGAAATACGACTGGTTTTTATATATTAAGCTTGTATCCTGCAACCTTGCTAACCTCTGCTCGTAGTTCCAGTAGCTTATTTTTTGTAGGTTCCCTGGGACTTTCGATATAGACTACCGTGTTCTCTGAGAATAGGATGGTTTTATGTCTTGCTTTCCAATCAGCCTTTATTTCTTTTTCTTGCCTTACTGAACCATCTAGACCATTGTAAAATGTTATCTAGGCGAAAGAGAGGCTGAGGGTTGAATTAAGGCATTAAGGTGGGAGTCTTATGCAGAGAAGAACATATTGGGGACATTTAGAAGGTGGAATGTTCAGGACTTGGAGACAGGTAGCGAGGGAGATGCGGGGGAGGTTAGAGCTGATGCTCTCAGGGATTTGGTGGGGATGCTGTGCCCAGATAGGAAGCCACAGAGAAGGAGGGTTAGTAGAAAAGGTGGAAACCTGAGCCAGCACTTGCTGCTTAACTCTTAGGTTTCTGATTTTAGCCATTAAGGAGAGACTCTTTATCATCAGTAAAAGGAGCGGGAAGGGGGGAGGTGAGACACCTGCTCCATCTCTTTCTATTTTAGCGTTCTAAACCCTCATGTGTCAAAGCTCATTTAATTGATGCTGAAGGGAGTTAGAACTCATTAGTTCCCTCACATAAAGGAGGTCTTCTTTGTCTCTAAAATGACAATAATTTAGAATCTGCTGGTTCAGGGGCTGGCACATGCAGAATGGACTGTAAACACCCTACCACAGTCACTCGCTGAAAAGTCCTGGTAATGTCATTTAGTCCTCAGGGGAGTTCCAGGAAGTCCCTTCTCCTCTTACCCCATTTCTCCATCTGTTACATGGGGAACTGGTTATGACCACAGAGTGATTAGGGGCATCCAGTGAGTATTTGATAATGAAGTGCTTCATTAGCTGCAAATTTGATTTTTAGTAAAAAGTGGCATTCTTATTTTTAATATCACCTTTGTTTTAACACAAAACAACACACCATTCACATGAAGAACTCAAAAGTGAAGGAAATATCACCACTCCGCAGGAGTTACTGTGCACGTCTTCAGTGTTTATTTTTTCCATTTTTTCCCTACGTATACACAAATATACAGTCATACACATAGCTTTTTTTCTTTTAAAAATGGGATTGTACTATACATTTTTTAGCCTCTTTTCCCCACTGAATATGTTTTAGACATCTTTCCATGTTAGAATTGTAGAGTAATAAGTAGTCCATTGTATGAATGCACCACGGCTTTTAAAATCGACTCTCTATTGATGGCCATTTACATAGTTCTTATTTCTTGGTTCAACAAAGAATGCTGTTGGGCATACCCTTGGATAGGTATCTTCCTACACCTGGGCCAGCGTTTTCTTCACGTAGACATCTCCAAGTGGAATTCTTGTATTGACATTTTGATGGGCAAGCCCCACCCAATGCTTCATTAGAAACGGTGCACTTGATTGGGAGGGAGAACTGTCTCCCAGGGCCAGGGCAGTGAGCTCTCAGAGTGGAGTGTGGGCTTTGCTTTGTGATTGTGGGTAACAGCAGGAAGGAGGTGTGAGTAAGCTGTAAACCATTCTGAAACCTGACACTTGGTGGGTATTTTATTTCTCCCCTTAATTAGGGTTAAATTTACTTCATTAAGAAAGGGGGAGAAGTGCACCCTACCCGCCCCGTACAACCACGTCCAAAACCACTACCCAGATACGATCAGCAGGTGGCAGTCAGAGGAAGCAAATGGGATGCTCAGTGGAAATTTTCGTGAAACCTAGAGGAGGATGCAGGCTTCCTTTCCAATTTTAGCAGATGGCCAGTAAAAAAAATTCCTTGGAGTTTATTTTACATATGGTCTCCCATCTGGGTATTTGAGAAAAGTACAGTTTTGTTATCAAAACAGTATTTATTATGGTGAAGGAGTTTATATTTTGTAGCCGAAGAACTTTTTAGTGAACAAAGCCAAAAAGCTGTTCAATAATGTTTTGCAGTTTCTTAGAGGGAACCGGCAAGCATGGGCTCCTTCCATTTTCCTCTCCAGTTACTCTCCTAAGTTAGCTTTTATTGATTCAGCTCCGCAAGGCTGAATGAAATGCATTCTTTGCAAAATCCCCAGAGAGCAATGTTCTCCGCTGGCTTTAGGAACGAGGAAAATGTGGACTTATAAGTAGGTCAGAGCCGAGGCAGAAAGAAAACCTGCAATGTGACGCATATGTTCCTTGTCCTGATCCCATGCTTATCCAATAAACTTCTGGTGAGCTGGTTATTTGCATCATTTTCCCTCATTTAGACAATGTGCTCATTCTGCTGACTTCAGGTTACCCCCTGGTTGAAGTTCACCCGTAGGGTGAATTGGAAACTCTTTTGCAGGCTTGGTCAGGCCCTTGTCCACCTCTGCAGTTTCAGCATCGCCATGTGCAGCCTCTTCCTCTGGGATCCTCCCCTATTCAGCGTTTATGGGTTCTCAGCTGCGCCTCTGCTGAACCTCTCCTTCTGCCCGGAGCACTTGTCACGGTCATCCCCTGTGGCCCTTTCAACCTCCAAGGCTGCCCCTGTCACCTGGCCGAAGTTGCTAATTCTTCAGATCCCTGCTTATCTTTTATTGTCTCTTTTATTGTCTCTGCAAAACCTATTCTGCATGCCCCCCTCCCCCACTTTGTTTTTTCTCTCAAGGTACTGGTGTCTTGTCACAATGTTTAGTGACTCTGAGTTCCTCGAGGGCCTTGGGTGACTTCTCGGTCTTACTCATCATCACATCCCTGGTGCTTATCATAGTGCCTGGCGAGTAGTGGGAAGTCAAGTGTGTTCACCAAAGTGAACTGCAAATTAAAATGCAGGTGCTGTGGTTTAAAATGTTGTCTCTTGTGAGTTTAGCTATCAAAATGACTTGCTTGTCCAAGGCCAAGGGTATTAGCCTGACCCAAGCTGTCACTTTAAAAGGGCGTGGGCCACACCTGGGCCATGAGGAATTGACCAGAGTAACTCCCTTTGGTGAAATGGTGGTTGAGCTGCTGACCTTTCCCCGGGTCTCTGCAGACTTGGGAGCTGTCATGGAGACCAGATGCCTCTTCTTGGCCGCCTGGCGCTCTCCCCTGGAGGCCAACGCAGAACGGTTCCATGCATAGCCAGCGGGAGACTGAAGACAGAGTGAGGGGACGCCAGCTGTCAGAAGAAGGCAGATGATTCTGAGCTGCTGGCAGAGACGCTGTAGGAGCCATGGTTTCACCTTCCCATCTGCTTCAAGTTTTATTGCCTTTGTTGCCAAGAATAGAGCTTCACCTCCTGCTTCGATATACCGTTCTTGTGCCCCATGCTTAACAGCTCAATTTGTCTCCCAGAAAAATGGCACCATCCGAAACTGAAGACGCTGCTCCTCTCTGGAAAAGCATCCTTAGGCCCTATCCATTGGGAAGTCCTTTTAAGCAGTCTGAGTGACAAGGGGCATCCGCGCAGTGCTTCGCAGTCCACCATGTGCTTCTATGTATGTGGCCTCTGCTCTCCTCTCTCGTTTTTTTTTTGTTTGTTTGTTTGGTTTTTTGGGGGGGTGGGTATCATTACCTCCAACGTACAGAGGAGGAGGTGGAGGTTTGGAATCAAAGGTACTGGCTTGTGGTTACACATGATCCCACGATGGCTGGTGCACTCAGATCGCTGACTTGACTGAGTTCAAACATTTTCTGAGACCCGCTAAATGCTAAGCACTAAGGGGACAGGACAAGTTTGACATGGCCTTGCCCTGCGCGATCATTTACTGTGAAGTGAAACGTTGGACCAGGGTCAGGAGACCTGCTCCAGTCCTGGCTCCACCTCTTCCCCTAGCTTCCTTGAGATATGATGGAGATAATACATACTTAAAGGTATACATTATGGTTGATTTGATACACATATATATAGCAAAAATGATTACCACATTAACGGTTGTGAACATATCCATCATTTCAGATGGTTACAATCGTTCTTCTGTGGTGAGACCATTTCAGATCTACTTTCTTAGCAACTTTCAAGTACATAAAACAGCACTGTGAACTGTAGTCACCATGCTGTATATCAGGTCCCCAGAAGTATTCAGCTTATTAACTGGAAGTTTGTACCCTTTGTCCACTATCTGCCCATTTCCCTCATCCTTCAGGCCCTGGCAGCCACAGTTCTCTGCTTCTATGAGTTTGGCTTCTTTTTTGCTTCCACATATGTGTGATATCATACTGTATTTGTCATTTTCTGATTATTTTGCTTAATGTCATGCCCTCAAGGGTTTCCTTTTTAATGAATGAATAATATTCCTGTGTGTGTATGTAACATTTTCCATATCCATTCATCCATCGATGGGCACATAATTGTTTCCATCTGTTGGTTATTGTGAAAAATGCTGCAGTGAACATGGGCATGCAGATACTTCTTAGAGACAGTGATTCTATTTCCTTTGTGTAGATAACCAGAAGTGGGATTGCTGGCTCATGTGATAGTTCTATATTTAATTTTTTTTGAGGAAGCACTATACTGTTTTACATAGTGACTATGCCAGTTTTCACTCACACTGTTAGGTGGCAGGTGACCGCTCATTGTGGTTTTGATCTACATTTCCCTGATGATGGGTGAGCTGAGCATCTTTCCATGTACCTGTTGGCCACTTGTATGTCATCTCTGTCTGGGCCCTCTGCTTGTTTTTAAATCAATTATTATTATTATTTGTTATTGAGTTGTATGAATTCCTTACAAAATTTAATAGTAACCCCTGATCAGGTATATGCTTTGCAAATATCTTTTTTTATTTTCTGGGTTGTCTCTTCATTTAGTTGACTTTATTTATTTATTGCTATGTAGAAGCTCTTCAGCTTGATGTTGTCCCACTTGTTGACTTTTGCTCCCGATGCTGTGCTTTCGGTGTCATATCCTGCTGCCCTCTCTGAGCTGGCTGTGGTGCCGCAGCCAAGTCATTTATTACCCCCACCCCACACCCACACCCACCCACACCCACATCCACCCACACCCCCAGGCTTCAGAAGAGAAGGTTGCAGAGCGTTGCTAAGGTTCCATCCTTTTGTGATTCTGCATCTTTTGCTTTCCTGGACCTCCGTAAAACTCTGCACAAATTCCTGCTGCCGAAGTTTTAGTTCAAGTACCAAGGGCCTGATGTAATCACTCATCTTCTGGCAAATGCTGGGTCAGTGCAGCCCGGGTTAGGGAAGCGCTGGTGATGGCGGCTGCACGTGGCTGCACGGGCGGAGGAGGGCAGAGGGTGAGCTGGGCACGGGGCCTGGTCAGCTCCGCCTCACCCTTCCTCAGAGGTTGGCTGAAGCTGTGCCTCACATTCTGTCCCAAGCAGCCCTGGCAGGTGGATGGCTGAGGCTAGCACATGCTGGCTAAGCCAGGACACCCTTCCTGTTGGTGTCCTCCAAAGCCCACTGAGAAAGATTCACAGCTGTCCAGGTTCGCGCACCTCTGACTGTTGCTCCCACCAGGGATACCCTTCCTGCGCTTGTCCACCTCGCACACTCTTCTGGAGTGACCCTGTGCCCGAGTGTCTGCCTCCACATCCCTGAAGGCCTTCGCTGAGGCCCCTCCCCGACTCCCTCCCACTGCCCTGCGGCCCAGACCCACGAACAGCTTCTCTGGGCCCCTTCTGCACTCTCCCCCGATTTTAGGACCACAAGCACCACATTTCACGCAGTGCCCTGGTTGAGGTCTATATAGTGAGGCAGAGAATTGGAGTCATTAAGGTGTAGGTTAAAATCCTTTCTTCATCACTTTCTATGTGTGTCCTTAATTGCTCTGAGCCTCAGTTCCCTCTCCTGTAGCACCACAGGGATGCTCCGGGAATCTTACTCCATCCCCCCAGCGAACGGGATCTGGGGGTTCATTTCCATCTTCCCCGCGCCCAGCACGAGGGAGGCACTCAGACACACGTGTGTGAGATGAATGAATATGGAAAGAGGCTTTATGGTCTTGGATGGAAATTTAAGCTAGAGCTAAGAATGCTTACACAACGCATTCTGGGTGTTTCTGGCTTATTGGAAATGGGCTTATTTTAATTTTTAATAAAAATCTAATCTTGAGACTACCTCATTATTTGATGATAGATCATTGAGGTGAGGAAACGAGCTAAGACTTCTCTTTGACTGAAGGGCGTCCTGGCTTGGCTTCCCCTTTTTTTTTGCCCGTCATTTTCCTTCTCCCCCAGAGGCAGCTTTAGTGCAGTCATACGTTTAAGAGTAGCAACTCTACTGTTTAATTTTCTGCACTTCACTTTGGCCTCCAAATACATTTAGTGTTTTAAATCACAACTATTATAATCTTGCTACTTTGCAGGACTGCTCTTGTATGTGGGATTTTGAGATAAATGTAATCATTAGAGAGCCATTGCTTGAACTGCCCCCTCCCCCCACCCCCTAATGGCAAGCTTTCAAAAAGAAAAAGTGAAAGAGGTAAACATTTTTCTGGGAAACTATTTTAAAGGTCAAGAACACCCTGCTTTCTGAAGTGAGGAAAAGGTCATCTTTCACCCTTCAATTTTTGTCCTTTCATTTCATTTTGCAAAAGTTCTTTGTGATGTCGCTTTAGTCACTTGCGTTGAGATGCCTAATTTTCTCCAAGGAAATAAGGGGACCAATCTTGAGTTCAGTGCCTATTTCAAAGGGAAATTATGAAAATTGCTCTGCCAGTACCTTCTTTCCTCGTCTCCAAAGAAATGAAGAAATCTCCCCTACTCTGTGTCTTGTTCAACTCCGTTTCCATGTAATTGCTTCTTGGAGGAGTTCTAATGAAAGGCGACACGAAGTCGTGATTCGGATTTAGAAAGATGCTGTAATCAAATTGTCTGGCTTCGTTAATGAAATGATCCCCGTGTCCTTCCCTCTCACCCAAACGCGCACTCCCCTCCCCTTTCTCCTGAAATTAACCCCAGGCGTGTTCGAGAAGACGGAGAAGAGTAGGATAAAAGGGCTTGTTTGGCTAGAATAGATCTAATAACAGTGCTTTTTCATTCTTTTGGCACTGATGGCTGGCTTCCATTTTTCTTTTAACTTGGCATTTTGTCATAATTTCAGGCTTACTGAAACATAAGAATAATTTTTAAATTTCTGCATACCCTTCACTCAAGTAACCCCACATGTTAACATTTTACCACATTTGCACTCCCCCGTCTCTCCCTTTTTGAGAGTCACTTATTTAGCTGATGTGTTTTCTCCCCTAAACACTCTGTGTGTATTTCCTAAATAAAAGAATAGTTGCTTTTATAGGCACATGGTTTTATAGGTAATTGTCAAAACCGTGAACTTAACATTGATTAATACTATTTTCGAACTTCACAATATTCAGAGTTTATTCAGGTTTTGACAGTTGTCCCAGTAAGGTATAACAAAGGAAAGTGCTGGCCCTTTGTCCTGCCCTCAGTTGTGTCTCCTTTAACCTGGAGGAATTTCTTAGTCTGTCTTCGCGCTCTTGGTGTTTTGGATGAACGCTAGCTATTTAGCAGACCATCCCTCAGTTTGGGTTTATCTGGGGTTTCCTTAGTATCAGGTTCAGGATATGCATTTCGGGCAGGAGTCGCACAGAAGTTGGGATGTGTTTTTTCTCAGGGGTATCATATCTTTGGACACATTATGTTCATGTGTCTTTTTACTGGTGATGTTAACTTGGATCATTTGGTTAGGGAGGTGTTTGCCAGATTTCCACTGAAAGTTACTATTTCCCCTTTTCTAAGTATTCATTACCTTGTGGGAAGATACTTAAGGCTATGCAATATCCTATTACTCCTTAAACTTTCACCCTCTAGTTTTAACCTCAGTTAACGATTTTTATGTAAATCGGTTATTATGCGTGCTCAATGGTGATCAACTCCACCATCCCTTCTGCATTTACGGTTGAGCATCTACTGCAAGGAAGAGCGATGCTTTTTAACTTATTTATCTAGGCATGCACATTAGTGTGGACGCGTGGACTCTTATTTCATCTAATGGGTTATAATCCTTTACTATCGTTCTTGATGTTGAAGCTCCAGTTCTCCCAGATTTGGCTGGGGGAGCCGGTGTCCTCTCAGTGTCCCTGATTTGGCCAGTGGAGCCGGTGTCTTCTCAGTGTCCCTGCTACCCTGCGAGCACCCTATTCTGCCACAACCGGGTGGTCAGTCTTTTTTGTATTCTTCCTGCACCAGCCGTGGCATCTGCTGGCAAGACAGGAAGCCCTGGTGTCTTTCTGGTGGGTGTCAAGGGTGCTCACTGCTATAAGGGTGTCATTCCAAAGTCCTCCTTCTTTTATAAAAATATTTCGTGGCATTCTCTTTACCATCCCGAAATGCAATATAATCAAACTTCATACATAGTTCTTTCAAAAGAAATAATAAATGTTTTCTAAAAGAGAAAAGTAAGGGAAAGTTCTTTATAACAAAATTTCAGTGAATAAATACTTGGGGACACTGTCACACTAGAGGACCCAATGTGGTGGTCAGGCGCCTGCACCTACCCGTAACAGTTAAGTTTGGGTATAAGAAAAGTAGGACAATTTGATTGAACGTGATTCATATGCTCTCTCGTACAGCTATATAGTAGCATACGTATATAGTATATTTGACATTTTAAACTATTTTTCATATATAATCACATTATGGTGACCCAGATACCATAAGCCATGTGCCTTTAGGGATGCAATGCTTCTGAAATATTAAACAACTCTTGATAAAATTCCAGGGGGAGGAAAGGCAAGGTGCAATTTTCCCTGGATTCACACGGGTGTGGCATTCCTGGAAAATTGTGGTGCTCAGTTTAAATCATGCAGGAGGTTCTTTTTGTTCATATGTGACCTGGAGTAGTGTTCTAAGCTACCTCCACGTTGTACATAAACGCGGCTTTCACTTTAAGAAGGACTGCCCAGTGCATTGTAGCCTGGCATTTGGGCCCCTGCCCACCAAACACTCCCATTCACCATGACAACCAAACACACTTCCAGAAAGTCCCCAAAGCCTCCCTGGGTGGCGGTACCCATCTCACTGAGACACACCCATTGATCTCTATGGAACAGGAGTATTTTTCTCTCTACCTTACAAAACACAAATACTAGCATGTTGCTTAGAAGGTGTTTAATTTTTAACACTTTCCAGATTTGTGTCCAACATTACAGGTTTCCCTGATTTCCCCATCTGTCCCCCTGCCTGGGGACAGTGAGGGGGACACTTAGGGATGCAGCCTAAGCTCACTGCATACAGCATCAGCATCCATGTGGGAGAGCTAGGCTGTGACCTCCTAAAGCTCAGTGTCATCCCGTAGGCAGTCTTGTCATAACCCTTGTTCTCCAGGAAAGCTTCTAGAAAGAATCCTGAGCCCTGGCTGGTAGCACAGTGGATAAGGCGCCGGCCTGCGAACCCATAGGTCGCTGGTTTGATTCCCCAGCCAGGGCACATAACCAGGTTGCAAGCCAGGTCTCCAGCTAGCTCCGTGGCTGGAGGCAGGTGAAAGGCAACCACACATTGATGTCTCTTTGCCTCTCTGCATCTCTCCCTTCCTCTGTCTCTGGAAATAATAAATAAAATCTTAAAAAAAAAAAAAAGAATCCTGGAAGCCCTAAGCAGACAAATGCATCCATTGTACAGATGAGGAAACTGAGAGCCAGAGAGTGAAAGGATGGCCAAGTCACACATTGAGTCAGAGATGCTTCATAGGCCTAGAGTTGAGGTCAGTCCCGAAGAGTAAGCCTGAGAGGCCATCCAGGCCACTCCCCCTGGGTGAATTCTCTCCACACCTGGACAGGTGACCAGGCTCCAGCCTGTACTTGATCATCTTCAAAAAGGAGCTGTTTGCTATGTTTCAAGGCAATTCTTTCTACCATGGGACTGTTCTGAATTTTAAAACATTCCTGAGTTGAGACTGTTCTCATCCTCCCTTCCCTGCCCCCTCTGGATGTGGTTTGGCCCCATGGAACTTGTATGTTCCCTGTTGGACTCTACGCCCACCCTTTAGAAACTTTGAAATTGTGTCCAGGTCTCCTGAGCTTTCTTAGTTCCAGTTTCTGACCTTGCACTTGGCACTGAGATTCTTGGCACTGAGGGGACGGACATGCTTCATAGGCCTGGTTCTCATGGAGCTTTTGGTGCCATGGGAAGGCACATGCTCCACAAACAAACCATAGACCGAGCCTTGGCACTCCTGCTTCCCCGTCTGAGGCGGTGTTGTAGAAAGAACTTGTGTTCCGGGCTGGCCACACCTGCGCCGAAACTGCCCACAGCTATGTGTGCAGCCTTGAATTATTTCCTTAGCTCTCCGAGCCCTGTTTCCGCCCCTATAAAACTCAACAGTGACTCTGCCTCACCAGCTATTGGCAGACACTCATGAGACAGAACATGAAATAGGATCGCTGTGAGCCACTCACGCTGTGCTGCTCAGTCAGTGGCTGTGTCTTCCCCTGCTCCTTTCCTCCCTCCACTGTGACATGCTTGAAGCAGCTTCCAGATATTTAGAAAGTGCTTAAAGCTCAGGGTGGAAAGGCCTGCCAGAGTGAAAGCACTCAGCCTTATCTCTGCTGCTCGTGGATTTGCCCTTTGTTAGATAACCAGGGGATCTGTGAAAACTTACCCAGGTGACCCACCTATTTAAATCCAAGGTGAAGGCCCAAGAGTAATTGTTGTATATTTAGTGTTATAATGCATATTGACCAATGTCACCAGTGACTGTTGTCACTCTATCACCATGCCTTATACGTTGAAATTATTATTGGTCCACATTATTAATCTAAATATAGGTGAGCTGCAGGTACATTATAATTTTACAAGTGTTTCCTGGTCTTGCAAGTCCGGGAAATGCTGGGCCAGGGAGGCTCATGACAGTCCCTGTCACATGGATGGGGATGCTGTGGGGTGACAGACACCCTTCCACTTTTCGTGTACACCTCTCGGTGGCTGTTAGTTTATGGGATCAGATCCCCATGGCCTGAAAGGCTGTCCCGTTGAGGTTCTGGTCCAGCTGTCCTGTCTTCCTGAGTCACGGGTGAGGTCTCTCCATTGTCACCTCTCAGCTGAGCCTCTGGGGAATCCGGGTGGGGCCCCGGGCCATGGGAAGACGCTGTGTCTCCTACCATCCGAGGGCTCTCTGAAGATCTCTGGCATGCCGAGATGAGAGCATCTGTAAACAAAACGATCTAGTTGCCATGGCTCCTCGGTGTTTATTTCCCTTCTGCTTTCCTTGAGTCATTAATAAACCTGCTTAAGGATGGGTGGTACCTGTGTCATGAAGAACTAAGGAAAGAGCTGGAGCCTATGCCTGGTTCAGAGCATTAGAGGGGATCAGATTCCCCTTTTATCCAAAGTCCACTGTGGTGGGGACAGTGACTCGTGAGATAATGCCGCAAGGGAAGCAGATTTGGGGGGACAGTCAACAGAGTCTGCACAGAGAGATGACCTCCACTTCCTCCTCGACTTATTAGGGAAACAGGGACATTTTCTGACAGGTGGCCACCAAAGTGACGTGATTGGCTAGAGGTTCAGAAGGGAGTGCTGGGCTGACATCCCTGTCCAGTGGCACCTGCTCCCACTGAACTAAGGGGCACAGGTGGTGTTTGTTGAAGGAAAGGTGGCTTGCGGAGCTGGCTTTCCGTGCTGCGGCAAGAGTCCCTCTGGAAAGCTCGGCCCAGCCTGGGTTCCCACCAGCATGCTCATGGGGAACACTGCAGAGCATTGTGGTGATCAAAGGCCTATGGAAGTCGCTCCTGACATGTCAGCACCTCCGTGCTTCTCCTTGACGTTTAAACCGGCGACTGAAACCCTGCGCTGGCGGGGATCCTGTTCTCGCTCTCCTGGCGTAAAGGACCAGGCTCACGACTGCCTGCTTCCCTGGTGGGCACTTGGCTGCCCGGCCTGGTTCTCAGAGGGGACGGGTTTCTTGGCTTGCGGGTTCCCATGCAGTATGAGGAGAACCTGCAGTTACAGAGGTGAAAATGAAAACGCTATCACTTACCTCGTAGGATTAGCTTTCTTGCACATAGCGGCGTGCCTGACCCGGTGCCTGGCACTCACCATACCTGCAGAGGGCGCGAGGGAGGGCACCTGCTCTGAGGGTTGCAAACATGCCATGGTTATCCTTGCATTTTTTTTTAAGCACAGTGTGTAAAGTGTGGCCAGCATGGAAGAGAGACACGAGGACTGTGGGGCTGAGAAGGAGGAAGAGCTAGGGCTTTTGATGGTGATGGAATCATATACATTTGGAGGCGAGCTAAGGATTATTTTGCCAGCTCATTAGCAGGAAAGCCTCCATATTGGAAAAACGATTTTAGCTGGAAGGGGCGCTTACTCAGCAATCGAGCGTTAGGAGGGGGTCTGCGGTGATGCCCTCCGGGAGCACAGTGGGAGGCTGCAGCGGGGAGGCAAGGAAGGGAAGTGCGGCCTGCCGGGGGTCCAGCCGGCTTTGGGCCAGACTCCACTGGCTGGCCCGAAGGAGTCCGGGCAACTTGAGGCTGCCATCCAAGGGGACCAGGAAAGAGCTGAGGGTCAGGAGACAGGCCCAGCCATGGAGGGGAGCGCTAGGCAGGCCTTTGGACTCCAGGGAGGTTGGTCTGCAATGAGCCTCAGTAGGGAATCGGGAGGATGATCAGAAGACCAAGGCGGAATGTTGAAGTAAAATGAAATAATAATAAAAATAATGCTGTATTAAGTCCAAATGCAAGGTATTATTTCCCCTAGCAGCAGCATGGGGACTGGGCACTATTCTGTGACAGGGGAGGATGATGTAGGTTGGCCACGGCCCTGTGGCTAGAAAGCGGAGCCGAGGTTTGAACGCAGGTCTGTCTGACACCAAAGCCTGTGCCCTGCACTCTGCTGTCCCCCACACGCATGCAGTATACCTGGTGGAGGTGAAGCGAAGCAGCAGCCTGGGGTCCCCATCCCCATGCCTAGGGATCCCCCAAAGCTCTTAGGAAGTAGCTTCAGGCCCGGGGGCCTGGTCAGAGTCCATGTGTTAGGGGGACTCAGGAGACATGGGGTGGTGGGGGAGGCCAGGCAGCGGTGAGTGGCCTGGCTGGTGAGCCTGCCCTGGGCTTCTCCCTCCCAGCCTCTGGCTCCAGTTGGGCGTTGAGGGGCAACCTGAGAGGAATAAGAACAGTCTCACGATGTGCCTCGTTCCTTCCTATTAAATAGGATTTATCGTCCCAGGTGTGTTCTAGAGTGGCTTTTTGATCGTTCACTGATGCTGGATAGATTATGGTGACATAAAGCTGCTGTTTACTGAAAGTGGGATTCATTAAATTGCCTTCACAACAGCTGGATTCGGGGCAGAGCACGCACAGAGGCTCCTCTGGCTGCCCGGTTGTCCGGGTCTAAAGGGCCGGCTGCCCTGAGTGGCCCTGCGATGCTGTGTCACCTCCCGGGTAAATCTGAGAGCACCTTCAAAGGAAAAGGCACCTCGGGCCCAGGACTGCTGCTCTGGTTCCACCTTCTGGCCCTCAGTGTCCTCAGTCTCCCCACAGTGGGGATTTGAACATTAAGCAAGGTGACAGCTTTGAAAAGCACTGTCATTTATTGTGGTGCCAAACAAATGTGCTGTTGTTATTCAGAACAAGGAGACAGTGCTTATTCCCAAGGTCTCTTCAGAGGTGCCCAGTCAATTATGGTAGAAAGAATTTGGGGTTGGAAATCTGAAAATTTTATGCTTTAGCTCTGGCTGGGCCACTAGCCGTGTGGCCTTGGGCAAGTCTCCAGTTTCTTTGTCTGTAAAGTGTGTGTGTGCTGGGTGTGAATGTGTGTGTGTGAGAGAGAGAGAGAGAGAAAGAGGGGAGGGGGCAGGGGCGGATAGGGAGAGCATTCCTTCCTGGCCTGGTGGGGCTGGGGGCGGAGAGGCAGGCAGTGGGCTCTGGACTGTGTGGACCCTCTCCCCCTCTCCTCCTTCCCCCCTGCTGGCCCAGCTCAGGCAAGATGAACCCTGGTTGGCTTGCCTGTAACTGTATACCCACAGCGCTCTCCCTCCTTATTCTGTGTGTTAAACAAAAATGCTTACACCTCAATTACTTTGAGTTTTCCCAAAGAACAGAATTATCATGGAAAGATCACAGACTTTTGACTCTGATCAGCTTGGTTTCAAATGATGATTTTACTGCTCCTTGGCTGTGCTGTGGTCCTGGTTCACCTCTCTCTGAGCCTCCATGTCCTTTGGGGGCTGTTGTGAGGACTCCATAGACCACGGCTGGGTAGACATAGGGCAGAAGGGTATGTTCCATGAACGTCTCTTTTCACACCCTCTTTCTTATCATTGAAATACTTCTGTTTCTATAGAAGTTGGTATACCTGGCAACTATATATCATTAGATATATATTAACTAACGTTCCTGGGTTTGTAAATGCAGTGGTAATCAAGCTTTGTAATCAGTTCATTTTGGAAAATGCTTGTTGAGTACTCACTCTGCTACGCACTTGGAATAATGAATAAAAAAAGGCATGGTCTTTGTCCTCAGTGAGTACATCGTTAAATGGGAGAGATATCCTCACAATATGTAATAATAGCCCTGGCACTTCACATTCTTTACTTTTTGTAATCTTCACAAACCCTAGGGCAGAAGCATGACTATTACTCCCATTTTCCAGATGAGCAAACTGAGGCCCAGAGAGGTAATAAAGTTGTCATGGGTTAGGTAGCTACTAAGTGGCAACAGTGCTGGACTTTCTAGCACTGGAGGTAGCCTGGCTTCAGTGTCCATGTGCTTAGTTTCTCTAATATACTAAAATATGTTGCTACAATACATACCTCTAAACTTAAAGTTGCGTATGTAGTTCTGTTACAATGTGGGGAAGGGATTCTCAGAGGGAACCTTGGAACTGGGCCTCCCAGGATAGCAGGAGTTCTGCAGGCAAAGGAGCAGGAAGAGGCCTTGGGGAGGTTGGGGGAAGCACATGTAAAGGCCCAGGGGCATGGAAGAGGGCGTGGGAAGGGGCAGGAAATGTGGCTGGGCCAGAGACTCTCGGCCGGAAAGGAGGGCCTTCGGAGCCATGCCCAGGAGCTGCCCATGAGTGGACCCTGGGAACGATTAATGTTAGTACCTTGAAACTGTTCAGGGAAACCCCAGGGTACATGTCAGTGATGAAACGAGCAGGGGTTTTGTTTTACTTTGCCACTTAGGGTTTTGACTGGAGTTCTTGTAAGCCAGGGAGTGCCAGGGACAGTTGACTGCACAGCGGAAGGTCTTCAGCTTTCCCCCGGGCATGGCTGCCTGCACTCAAGTCCTGACCCCACGTCCCTGCAAGTCACTTAACATCCCTGGGCCTGCCCTTCCTCATCTGTGAAATAGGGTTGTTGGGGCTTGGGTGAGGTAGTACGAGTGAAGTGTTTGCTGTGCTTAATCGGCGTGTGCCCACATGCTGGTTATTGCTGTTGCCATGATCTGGCCCTGCGGGTCTCCGCAGAGATTTCCAGCGCAGCCCCCACTTGACCTGCTCTCTGCTCGCCAGCCATCGTGACCATTTGCAGTTTCTCAGATGTATGCTACTCTCTCCTGCCTTCGTAAGACCCACTGCAGCAGCATCTTACCTGCTCAGTGCTTCTTCTCAGCCTCACCTGTCTACCTCTGGCCCTCGGTCGCCTATGTGCAGATAGGGAGACTCCTTCTCCGGTGACTCAGAAATTTCCTGGAATGTGGGGAGCGGGGCTTTGTCCAGGGCATGAGACTCCATCCTCTGAAGCTGGAAGGGGAAGCTGGTCCCGGCACCCTGTCCAGCATGTGCTTTGCGACATCTTTGTCTCCCCAGAGGTTTGTTTTGGTTTAAGGTCTGCTGCCCAGGCCCGTGACGTAAAGGGTCTTGGTTGCAGATTGGGTACAAATTCACCTGAGTGATAGAGGACATCGCTAACTGGCTTTGACGTCCTGGGCTTTGCAGACACAGTATTTCCTCAGAAATTGTCCTCCTCCCTGCCCCTCGCTGCTGCTGATACTTCGTGGCTTGGTATTCCGGTGGCTGAATCTCTCTCTCAAAATGTTTTAGCTTGCTTCCCCCAGATGCTCAGCGGACTGCCTCAAGCGCATCATCAATCTCGCATCCGACGTGCTCTTGTACATTATCCCAATGCGCTGATCACAGCAGCTCAGGATGAACTCGCCTCTGATTAATGTCACTTGCGTGTTTGTAACACAGCCTTCAATGGTGGTGATGTCAAGATAAATCAGTGCTCAGGACCTGTTTGCTGGCAGAAGCCAGGGACCTTTGTGTGACCCCTTTGTTTTATAGGTGCAGGCGACAGAGCCTGGAAGGTTAGGTGACTTTCTCAAGATTGCAGGGTCAGAAATTGCCTGACTAAATTGGGACTGGCCAGATTTTCTGTCTTTCGCTTTAGTACTTTTTCTATCTCACCAAATGTTATTTTTTTCTATTTTTTTTTTTTTAATTAAAAATTTTCCAGCTTTAAAACAACTGTGGGAAAACACGCACAACGTAAAACTTAACCATTTTTAAGCGTCTGGTTCAGTGACATTGCTGTGCAACCATCACCGCCAGAGCTTTTCATCTTCCCACACTGAAACTACCCATCAGACAGGCTCCCTCCCCTCGTCTCTGGAGATCACCATGCTACTTCCTGTCGCTGTGAACTTGACTGCCTAGATACCTCCTATACATGGAAGCGTACTGCATTTGTCCTTTTGTGTCTGGCTCATTTCACTTAGCATAATGTCCTCAAGGTTCATCCATGCTGTAGCAGTGTCACAATTTCCTTCCTTTCTATGGCTGGATAATATTCCATTGTCTGTATATCCACATTTTGTTTATCCATCCTGTTGATGGACACTTGGGTTGTTGCCACCTTTGGCTATTGTGAGTAACGCTGCTAGAAAAGGGTATACAGGTATCTGTTCACCAAAAGCTATTCCTTATAAAAATCTTTTATGTTTTCAGGTACTTGCTGCTGCCTGCTGCTGCTACTAATGGATTGATGCTTTTTTTTTTTTTTCCTAATGAAAATTTTGGGAAATATAAAAAAGCATAATGAAGAATATAAAAATCACCGATTTTTTATGGCATATATTTCCAAGATTTTATATTCATGTTATCCCCACATTTTAAAAGTTGATACAAACTGAGAGAATTTAAACAGGTAGGCCAATTTGTGCAGTAGGGAGAATACTTGAAAATACTTAAGACAGAATATGAAAACTGAATGTGACCTTGGCCAATGCTGGCATTTTAGAGATGAGTTCACCCAAAGTATGATCTGACCTTAACAGTACCACAGCTTTGTAGTGGTGATTCTTTAAGACCATTTTAACATCTTAGTAGAGTGTCTTATTGCTAAGAGTCAGAATTTTGAAGGGGGGCGGGGAGGGTCTGTCCCAGTTCTATTTCTTAAATATCCACTAGGGGGCAGTGAAAGACACATACATTTTTAATAGGCCTGATAACTGCGAAGCAATCAGTCCACCACATCCTCTACGTATCTCTTTCAGCCATCAGTGCATACAATTACAAGATAATGGATTTCACATTCAACAGCAGGTTGGGGTAAAAATGGAGATACCATCAGCTTTAGCCTTAAGAGCAGGTCTTCATGTTCAGGCTAACGTCAATGCGTAAAACTTCACTCAATTTGTTGATCGCAGGTTGTATTTTTATTTAACTGACATTAGTCCAGCGGCTCTCAGACCGAGTGAACATCAGAATCACACCCATCATGCTCTTCCCGAAATACGCAATCCCAGGTCTCTTCCCAGATCTATTAAATAAAAATTTGGGGGGTTGGGGCATAGTTATAATAGACTATATTTAGATTCTGGTCCATGACTTCTTGGTAAGAACCAATGCATTAGTTCTTAACTTTAATAACTTTAGTAGCTGAGGAAAAAGGGTCAGCCTTGAGTAAAATCTCAGGGGGAAATGAATATGAAATTCTGGGAAATCCTTCTCTCTTTTTAAAATAGAAGTTGCTCTGGGGACCACATTTGGCACAGCTAGGTGGCTCTCCCATAGACTGCACCAAGGACCAAGAAAGAAGACCCAGGACTGGGGATGATCCTGGAAAACTCGAATCTATAGTTAGAATTCCAAGGAAGTCATGCTCAGAGGCTGAACTCTTTAATGTGGGGATACCTCAGAGATCAATACTATCTGCTACATTAGAAGAATCTCCCCTATAGCATTCAGGAAAAAAGAGACCTTTAGTTTTATTGAATCAGAGGTAAAAATGGCACAGAGAACATTCTATTCTATGAGGTCAGTCCTTAGCCTACACACCCCACTAGCCAGTCATGGGACCCAAGGCAGGTCCTGTCATCTCTCAGGGCCTTAGCTCCTGCATTTGAATTATAAAGGTTTGGGCGGTGTTGATCTCAGAGGATCGTTCCAATTCTAAAAATTCAGTGATTCTGTGAGTATTAATAATCCTGATTTGTGCAGTGCTACTCTGGCAAACAGCAGAAGAAATATTCAGTAATGCAATGAATGGCAGAGACTATTGACCATGTAGTTTAATTTATTTAAGGCATCTACCCTGGATTCAAAGGAGAAAATACTGCTCCCGATAATGTATTAAACTGTTAGCATCTTCCGTGTCGCAAAAGCTTTCCAGAGGGAGAAATTGCCCCTCAGTGCAAACGTGACATTTTTCACTTCCTGATCTATAACTGCCATTTCTCCAGCACATTTATATTTACTGTAAAGGGCCAAATGTACGAATGCTTTGGATGAATATTAAATACATATAAACGTCAAGGTCACGGTTGCAAGAAAGGCCCGCTGGAAGGCCCGGGGAGGCTTGCATTGATCTCTGGTGAGGTTCGCTCTGGAATCCTGCTGACAAGGGGAAACAATTGATGTAGGCCATTATTAAGGCTTTAAGTGTTTCTCCATTGTTAAAGATCTTTTACAAGCCTGGAGTAACTGATAGTGCCCACGGAATTGGCAAAAGCTTCACTTAGAAATATAGGCCGTTCAGAGAGATAAGTAAAACCCAGAGTGCAGATGTCCTGGGTTGGGCTTACTCGGCAAAGGTGGCTTCGAGGGGGAGCCCAGCCCTGGGGCGCTCGGCCTCCAGCCTCCACTGCCTTACAGAGTTCACAGACAGGGAAGCCTGTTCTTGGCTCTTTCACGCTGCAGAGAGAGTGGCTTTCAAACCCACCTTTGAATTTCCCCCAGCTCCCTCCCACCATGAAAACCTTCTCCCCGGGCATTCAGTCTACCATTCCCGTAGCTGCCTGAAGAATATGACAAGGGTCTGGGCAATTGGGTGCGTATGAATTATGCAGGCCCCAAGCTCCAGACTGACTGTCTGGACTGGTCAAGCATCCTAGATAATTACGTGAGTGTCCTGCTGGCCTGGAGCTGGGAGGAGAGCAAATATTATGGATGACAGAATCTAGTTTGAAAAAGATCTCTCAGCAGACTGAAGGATAGGCCGGGTCTATTGGACGAACCTAATAAGAGGTGTAAATGATCAAACTGACGTTTCCCATGCACGAGCTCTGTATTTGGTACTATGCTTGGCCCTTTGCACTTTTCAGTTTATTTCTTTGCAAGGACCCGCAAGGGCTGGTTTCACATTCCCATTTTTAAGAGGAGGAACTAGAGGCATGGTGGTACCCAGGAAAGTGTGAGCACGTTCGAGTCCCAGATCTAAGCCCAGAGCCACCCCTCCGTGAGCCTGCATGTTGCTCCATCTTTGAAGAACAGTCCCAGCTAAGCTTGATGTCTGCCTGAGTCAGGTCCCATGGGCTCAGCTCTTCACATGTATTACCTCATTCATCCGCAGAACAGTCCTTCTCCCCTTTTACAGATGAGGAAAGCCCAGATAATTTAAGTAACCTTCCCAAGGTCACAGAGTCAGTAGCAGGTCCTGGATTCAAGACCAGCCAGCCTCCTGCCACACCCACACTCTTTAACAACTGATGTGCCATCTCCTGATTGCTGTGCCATAAAAGGAGAGCCACCGTATTTTCTTAGATGAGCTAACTTATGCAAAGTGCCTACTGTAGTAGCTGGCACATAGTAGGCACTCATAAGTAGTACTAGGTTGTCATTCTCATCAGTTCCATGACTTGTTCAGGGTTATAGCTAATAACAGGCAAAGATCTGGGATTTGAGCCCAGGTCTTCTGACTGCAGACCCACTATGCTTGCCATCTCCCTTCTGGAGGACAAGGTTGAGGGCAGCCCGAGGCAAATGCTTCAGTACCCAGTACAGTATTCTGTTGCTGGCAGGTGCTCAGTGACTACCACACAGGACCTATTTTGTCACTCATTCACCAAACCTTTGCCGATGACCTGCTCTATCCTAGGAGTCCAGAGAAGAAAAGAATATCATGCTAACCCTCCCTTTCTTCCCCCAGGTTCAAATGGTGAAAGACGGTGACCCCTCCTGGAAGCCCACTTTTATTGTGAAACCTGATGGTGGTTGTCAGGGTGACGGAATCTACCTCATTAAAGACCCCAGCGACGTCCGCCTGGCAGCGACCCTGCAGCGCAGGCCGGCGGTGGTCCAGGAGTACATCTGCAAACCTCTCCTCATCGACAAGCTCAAGTTTGACATCCGCCTGTACGTCTTACTGAAGTCCTTAGAACCCTTAGAGATTTACGTAGCCAAAGACGGACTGTCTAGATTCTGCACAGAGCCATATCAGGAGCCAACTCCCAAAAACCTGCACCACATATTTATGCACTTAACCAACTATTCACTGAACATCCACAGCGGTAACTTCGTCCACTCGGACAGTACGAGTACGGGCAGCAAAAGGACTTTTTCTAGTGTTCTTTGCAGGTTATCTTCCAAAGGTGTGGACATCAAGAAAATCTGGTCTGATATCATCTCCTTGGTGATTAAGACTGTCATTGCCCTGACTCCAGAGCTCAAAGTTTTCTACCAGTCAGACATCCCCGCAGGGAGGCCCGGGCCCACATGCTTCCAGGTAACCGTCGCCGGTCCCCAGCCGGTTTTCACCTTTGGCCTTGTGTGGGACAAGGGATGGGGGTGGGAAAGCCAAAGGTGGGGAGAGGTGGTCGCTGGTGTAGGCTGTGGTGTTAAACTGGGACCCAGCTTGCTGCTTCCTATCTGCTAGCTGTGTTATTTGGGGTAAGTAACTTCCCTTTTCTCATCTATAAAATGAGACCAATAGTATCTCCCTTAAAGGATTCTTGTAAGAATTAAAGGAGACAACATATGTAAAGCACAGTGCCTGCCATTCGTTTCTTTCTTCTTTCTTCTGGAAGTTTTTACCACTGGCCAAGTAAGGGGCCAGGCATTGTCCCAGGTCCCGGTGAGACAGTAAGTCAGGGCCCTGCCAGCTAATGCACAGAGTCTACTATTGTGGACAAATAATTTAAAAGTAATTGATATAAAGTGTCATAGGTGCTGTCATGGACCATCTAATTGTGGGACCATCTCACATTTTCTAGGGTGGAGCGAGGGTGGTCTGGGAAGGCTTCCCAGAAGAAGTGGCAGTTAAACTGGAACCTGAATTAAGACTTAGATGCAGCAGGCAATACTGCAGGGCTGGGGCAGACAAGGTGTTCTGGGGTGAGAAGGAAGCGGAAGTGTTTAAGGATCTGCAAATGTGCAGCATGGCTGGAGGGCCAAGGCAGAGGTGTGGGGGAGATGAGGGAAGAAGAGGTGGGAGAGGTAAGTGGGGGCTGAGTCATGGAGAGCTGAGGGCAGCGGGGGCCATGGGAGGTGCTCACAGCGGGCTGGTGCATGTTACCAACAACAAACTGGCTGCAGGGTGGGCACTGGACTGAGGTGACGTTGAGAGCGGAGAGGTGACTGGTGGGGTAGCAGCTTTCACACAAAAAAGATGATGCTGGCTTGGATTACAAAGGTCTTAGTGGAGGTGGAGACAGTAGATTTGAGAGCGACTGAAGAGGTAGAATGGCTGGACGGGGTGATTGGATGCGACTGGGGGACCGTGGAGAGGTGGTGGCAGTCAGGGAGGGAGAAAACCAAAAATGAGTGGCAGGGGCTTAGGCACTTGGGTGGATGTATAGAAGCTGCTGAAAGGGGTCCTGGCTGCTGGGGGAGCGGGGAGGTCAGGATCATGCCTTTGAAGTGCCTCTGTGACGTCCAAGGGGAAGTTCGAGTAGACAGCTGGGCATTTGGGCCTGGGGTTCCGGAGGGAAAAGTCTGGGCTGGAGAGAAAGATGGGGAACTCTGATGAGTTCAGATGACAGCTGAAGCCATGAGAGACTGCAGAGTAAGATGAAGGCTGAGAAGACCCCAGTGGGCACCACCATCTCAGTAAGGGACAAAGGGAGGAGGACCCAACAAGGGAGACCAAGAAGTGGCTTGAGACACAGAAGGAATATTAGGAGAGGAAGCACCCCAAGTGCCAGGGGAGATGTGGTTGGAGAGGAAGCAGGCACGGGTCAGCCTTGGCAGGTGCTGCTGAGATTCCTGGCAAGACCAGACAGAAACTGCCTTATACTCCCTGCCTTCAGTGAGACCTGTCTTCAGTGGGCGTGTCGTGGACTGAGCAAGGAAGGGAAGGAAATGGGAATGAGGCAGAGCCTTCTTTCATGTTGTTTGGCTGTGAAGGTGGGGGTGGGAATTGTGCACTCCAGGCACCCAGTAGGTACCCAGCTTCCTGTCACCAGATAAACCAGATTGGGAAGGAAATGATACAAAGGGATACATCTGGGAACCTGTCGGTCTAATCTTTAAAATTACCACGTTGCAATTGCAGATAAAAAAGAATGCATGCAAGTGTACGTAAGTGATAAGGCAGACCAGCCAAATGGTCACCCTGAACCCACCTCCCAACCCCAGAGTTCCTGTTACACTGCTGCTTTCCTTCCCATGTTCTCCACTCACCTCAAGGCAACTGTTACCCTGAACTTTATGTTCATCCTTCCCTTGCTTTAAAAGCCCGCAAGCCCAAAGGTCGTTGGTTCGATTCCCCAGCCAAGGCACATAACCAGGTTGCAAGCCAGGTCTCCAGTCAGGGCCAATAGCCAGAGGCAGGTGAAAGGCAACCATGCATTGATGTTTCTGTCCCTTTTTGCCTCCCTCCCTGCCCTTCTTTCTAAAAAATAATGAATAAAATCTTTGAAAATAATACATATCATACCCATGAATGTATCCCTAAACAATCTACTGTTTTGTTTTGCTTGCTTTTGAGCCTTACAAAAACTCTGTTATGAAGTATGTAGACTTCTGCAACCTTCTTTCCGCATGTGCGTGTGGGTGGTTGGTATTGTTTCATTTGCACCTCGGTGTTTCCCATTGTGAATATGCACAGTTCATTTCTCAGATTTTATGTCAATGAATGCGTGGGTTGTTCCTGGTCCTATAAGACTGTGACAGGAAAGTAACACAATGTGGCACAGGAGGGAGGGGAGGCAGTGGGGCAGTTGAAAGGGAGGCTACCCTGGGGCTGGGTACCAGTCAGCAGGATTTCCAGGCAGGTGGGTGGAACTCTTTGCAGGGGAATTCAGGTAACGATCAGTTCCAGAAGGGGCTAATTGTCATCCAGAGATTTGTCCTCAGGCACTTGAACCCCAGGCTTTGGTCCCCAGGCCATCAGGTACATTGGCTTAAGGCATTAGAAAGTGGAAGTGGGCAGCACCTAGAGGTAGAACCAGAGAAAACAGGTCCTGGCCTGAGCCATCACTAAGGAGGCAGTTGCAACGTGGAGGCATCCAGGGGTCATCCCGGGGGACTGTGTGGTCACATCTGCTTGACAGTGACAGCTATTCCAGGAGTATCATGTGGGCCTGGCATGCATGGCCAAGCCACAGACCCATGGCACAGCGAGAGTGCAGGACGGGGGCCAGGGAGGTTGTCTTGCTATGGACAGGCGGCCTCCGGCAGCAATGAGGGTAGAACTGGGAGAACTGGAGGGCAGACAGGCAGGGAGCCGCTGGTTTGGACAGATCACATCTAGCAAATGGAACCACAGCCCTGTGATCATCTCCCACATTTGCCCGCATTAAATGCTTCCAGGCCTGGGGGCACGCCAGGAGCACAGCACTAGAAGCAAACTCCAGGGGGCGCTCTTCCTCTTCCCTGCCCAGTGACCTTGGGCCTCTTGCTCTGTGAATCACCTGCACTCACTTCCCTGCTGGCCTCCTTAGGAGCGCTGTGAAGTAATGTAGGTGAAAAGACTTGAACCAGCTAGAAAGTGGTAGGTGTTTGAAATGTGTTTTCCCATACATCTCAGATTAACCATGATTGAAAAAATATTATCCTTTTCTCCTTGAAGTTCTTTGTTTGTTTGTTTCTTTCTTTCTTTCTTTATCTTTCTTTTGTAAAAAACTTTTGTTAGCTTGGGTCTCAAACACCTGAACTAACTTGGAACCTAAGGATTTAGGAACAATGTAAGATTCTGCCATTGACTTGCTGTGTGATGTTGCATAAGTCACTTAATGTCTCTGGGCTGCAGCCTCCTCAACGACCTCACAGGGTTGTTGTACAGCTCACATGAGGTGAGGCATCATTATGCAGGGCTTTGCATAATCTTTAATAATCTTCTGTGCAGATACAATATAATAAATTCTTCCTTACTGGGAAGCCCTTACTGGTTGTATTGTGGGCCTGGCCTGGACTGGACTGCAGCATTCCAGGACATAAACCCTAGCTGAGAGCATTACATTTATCTTAAACATGTGACTGTGACCCCTTTTCAGTCGTAGCCACAATAACTACTTGGGAAATTGCGATGGCCCCGTAGCAGCTGCTGGCCCAGCTCAGGCTGTGGGCAGGGTTCCTGTAATCTGTTGCCTCAGAGTGTGGCGGCCCTGTCATTCCGGTCCTTCCCCCGTCATGGCGGGCACCCCCGCAGCCTCACCTCATGCCAGCCTTCCTGAGGGCAGCAGTGTGACCTCAGCTTGAGCAGCGAGGTCCATCTGGGTGTAGATGATTCATGCGGCAGAAATGCACACGCAGAGGGAAGGTTTCCAGCTCAGCTTTCAGGAACATTCTACCCCAGTTCCACTGTGTCTGACTCACTCCGTGGCTCTGACCCTTCCCCCAGGGGGAGGCACCTTCTGTAGATCCTGGGCGCTTCTCTTTCTTCATTGTTCTCCCTCCTCCCCCGTCAGACATGGCACAGGAAGTAGACCAAGTAGCAGTCTAGTCGTCATGCAAGGGTTTGGGTTTCGCTATCCAGCGCCCTGGGTTTGAGCTAATCAGCTCCTCCTTCCAGCACCTCCGGCTGGCACACTTGGCACATTGAACCTCTCTTTACCTCAGTTTCCTTACCTGCAAACAGCTGTAATATTTGTATCTACCTCACAGAACTGCTGTGAGATCAAATGAGGGAAAGCCGTATGAAAGATTTGGCGTAGTGCTTAGCCTACAGTAATCAATAAGTGGTCATTTTTATTATGATATCATTTATTCTTTGTCACAACAGTTCTCAAGCTTGTCTGCCTCCGCGTTAGAGGGAGCTATGAAATAATCACATTTCTCACCGTAATGTGTTCCTTGGAGTAAGTTTGAGAACCAGCCCCCAGCCCGCGTTGGCTGCCTCCCAGTCTGGCTGCAGCCTGCGCCCTCCCTGCGCCCTGCGGGCCCGCCAAGCAGAGCCAGTGCCTGTCTCTTGGACGTACTTTGTGCTTTCCCGGTCTGCCTGCCTGTTCTCTTCTGTCTTGAACTGTCATGCTCTCTCCTATTTTTACAATTATTTTTTAAAAACACTTTGTTAGTGCCTTCTAACAAAGTACTGTTCCGGTCCCACCTTCTCTGTTAAGCCTTCCATGACCCCTTCCAGTATTTAGGCTTTTTTCTTCCTTCGGAATTTAACAGTCTCCGGCTACGCACTGAGGTGCGCCCTGAGCTAGTGACATGTGGTTATGGGTAAGACACAATCCCTGCCTCTAAGAGGTGCACAGTTGAGTGGGGAAGACTAACATATGGGAATTAAAGTTCCTGTAGTAAATGTGGCAAGAGGGCACGTGCAGGGTGCCGGGAGAACACAGAAAAGGTGGTCACTAACTTTGCCTAACTCAGTCAGGGAAGGCTTCCCAGAGGACGAGGCGCTTCAGTGGGAGCCTACAGCATGGAGAATTTACCAGGCAGAAAAAGGTGAGGGACATCATCCTCTCCTGGTATCTCCCCTACCAACCTCACTGGCTGCTGCCTCTCAGCTCCTTCTTCTGGATCTGTCCGTGGCGGAGAGTCCCAGGACTCAGTCCTTGGGAAGTTCCCCTCTTACCTACCATTGCCCCCTAAATGATCTCCTCTAGCTCGTGGCTATGCCGCATTGACTCCTAAACTTGCATCTCCCGTCTTGGCCTCTCCTTGAGCTCCAGGCTGGCATAATCAACTGCCCGCTTCATCATTCTGCTGGGATTTCTAGCAGGCATCTCCCACTTGACATGTCCAAAATGAAACCCTTGATTTTCCTCCTGGACCTGCTCTTCCATGGTCTTTCCTGTTTCAATAAATGAATAGCATTCAGTTAGTTACGCAGACCAAAAATCCGAGTCATCTTCAGTTTTTTTTTTTCTTCCTTTCCATATCCAACCCATAAGCAAATAGACTTTAAGACAAATCCCGAACGTAGCCATTTCCAACCAGCCGCTGCACTGCTATCCCCTTGCACTTGCACCACAGCAGTGGCCTCCTGTTTCCACTCTCGCTAGCTAGAGCCTGTTTTTCTCACCGTAGCCAAAGTGATTCTTTTAAAACATGTCAGATCAAATTACTTCCCTGGGCAAACTCTCCGGTGGCTTTCTCATTGCACCTAAAATCCTGGCTCCTCACTGTGGCCTACAAGGTGCGACACGATCTGTGCATTGTCTTTCTAGCTGACCTGGTCTCCTACCACTCTCCCTCTTGCTCACTCCATGCTGTTCTTCAGAAGTGGCCTTTGTTCTCAGTGTTCGCTCAGCCTGAGCTAAGTTTCACTTAGCTCTTCGAGGGACTTAGTTGCTCACTGCATTCAGTCCCTGTTCGTATGTTGTCATCTCTTGAGATTTTTGTTTCTGGTCATGGTGGAGTAACAAAGATTGAACCTATACACCTGAAAAAAATATATATCAAAAAAAGGACTGAATCTAACTGCCTGCAAACAAGGATAATACTAGACAAAATACATAAAAGTAAAGTTTTAAGACTTTGACAATAAACAACTCTGCACTGTGATCCCTGAGGAAGAGGGAAATAAAACTAAAGGTGAGTCCTACAGGGTCCGTGGCTTTCTGTTTGGGACAATTTCTGAAACATGGGCACAGCAAAAGAAAACCTAAATAGAGCCCTGTGACCTCAATGAGTTGAGAAGATGGAGGTCGAAGTTTGGGAAGGCTGAAGTAGCTGGCATTCTGTGGATGGAATTCTGAAAATGAGGGAGCTAAATTATGTATATTTATGTACAAAAATTTTAAAGAAAGTATAGGCTTAACGAAGAGAAAAATGGAAGCTACTAAAAAGAACCAAATGGACTTCCTAGAGAAGAAAATACAACATCAGAAATGAACATTTCACTGGATGGGATTAACAACAGATTGGACCATGAAGAAAAATGATCAGTGAACATGAAGACATAGCCATAGAATCTGTCCAAAATGAAACAGGAGAAAAGTGACAGAAAAATAAATCAATAAATGAACAGACCATTGGTGACCTATAGTACAATAGCAGGTGGTCTCAAATATGTGTAAGTGGAGTTCCCTGAGCAGAAGAGATAAGGCAGGCACAGAAAAATGTTTCAGGAAATGGCCAAATTTGACAAAAAATGTAAACCCACAATTCAAGAAGCTTAAGAAACTCCAAATAGGGTAGACACACATGCACAAATACGCACCCTCAAGGCTTACCATAATCAAATTGTGGGAAATCGGAGATAATAAGAAAATCTTAAAAGCAGCCAGAGGGGAAAAAACACTTTCTAGCCAGGGGACTTAAGAAGAGCCAAAAAGTTCTCATCAGAAACTGTAAGCCTAAAGACAGTGGGATGACAAATGTCACCTCCTTAGAAAGGACTTCCATGG
Organism: Noctilio leporinus; assembly: GCA_004026585.1. Classification (NCBI taxonomy): domain Eukaryota; kingdom Metazoa; phylum Chordata; class Mammalia; order Chiroptera; family Noctilionidae; genus Noctilio; species Noctilio leporinus. The sequence goes on from PVIW01000962.1 coordinate 129,561, forward strand.
CCATCCTCCCTTTCACCCTCTGCACCACACTCTATGTTCTTTTTTTTAAAAAAATTTTATTGTTGTTGTATTACATCCATCCCCTTTTTGCTTCCCTCTGTCCCCCTCCCCACCCACCCATTCCCCTCAAAGCCAATCCCACCTGTTGTCCATGTCCATGGTTCCTTTATACTAGGTTCTTACATACTCTATGTTTTTACCTTGCTTTAATCACTAATTTTGCATGTGGTGTTCTCTCTCTCCACTAGAATGCAAGCTCCAACAGGGCAGGATGCTAGGAAATCCTTTGTCTTGTTCACTGCCTTATCCCCAGTGCCTAGAGCAGTGCCCAGTATTTAGTAGGTACTCATTAAATATTTGATAAATAACATTGTCTTCCAGGCAAAATAGTATAAAAGCAGAGAGGAGGAAAGCATCCTAGAACTATGAATAATTGATCGCAGTTGGAGCCCAAGATGTGCAGTAGTGGGTGCGAAATAACAAGGCTGGAGTGTGAGACAGATGCCAGGTCACAGAGGAATCTGTAGGACGTGCTGTGGAACTTGGGCTTCATTTCACAGGCAGAGATTTCAGGCAGAGGAGTGTTGATTTTCCATTTGTGTTGGGTTGGCCAAAAATTTTTATTTTATTTTTTCCATAAAATAAAAGGCACATTTTTCACTTTCACCGATAACTTGATTGATTTGGTTACTTTGAATATGTCAGCTCTCTCCCACATAGAAGAACATTGATTGTTTCCAATTAATGTCTTGATTTGATTGCTATCAATTTCAGCTGGATTACTCAACCATGGAGCATTGTTTAGCGAGAAATCTCCAGCACAAAAAATGGCAAATCACTTTTGACATGTTTGATCAGTCACAGCACCTTCTCCATACACTGCACAGATCTTGTGTGTGTGTGTGTGTGCGTGCGTGTGTGTTAGTGGCCTTTTTACCTTTCTTGAAATAATAAAGCATAATATGCCAAAAACGTTGCATATTTTCTTCCATCTTCAATATTAAAATGGTTACACAAAAATTTACAATACAATCTAACAAAATTGTTTTGAAATGACGTTAAAGACAGCTAAGTGCTAGGAGAGCCATCCCATGGAAAACAAACAAACACACTTTTGGCCAACCCAGTATTTTATTTTAAAAAAGGTGGATTTGAGGGATCAATTCGCAAACAGGGGCACAAAAGGGGAAGCTATTCAAGCAGTCCAGGCACGAGGCGGTGCAGACCTAACTCGGACTAGGAGCAGTGAGGATAGGCGAGCTCTGGGAAGTCCTTTGGAGGCAGAATGTACAAGAGTTGGTATGCAGGTAGATGTAAAGATGAAGCAGAAATTTCAGGCTCATGTGACTGGGTGGATAAGGAATACTGTAGGCAAAGTAGACTTTAGAGAGGGCATATTGATTATCTATGGCTGTGTAACAAATTACCCCTGCATTTAGCAGATTAAACTAGCAAACTATTACCTCATGGGTTCTGACCGCCTCTGGCTCCACGTCTCTCACAAGGCTGTGACGGACCTGTTGGCCAGGACGGCCGTCCTCTCAAGGTTTTCCCAGGGCAGGGCCTCTCCAAGCTCACTCGCTCACTCTCATGGCTGTTGGCAGCCTCTGGCCCCTTGGCTCTTGGCCCACCTGAGCCTCTCCTTTGGGCAGCTCACAGCATGGAGACTGGCTGTGAATGAGCTGAAGAGTTAAGAGAATGCATGCCCAGGTGGAAGTCCCATCTTTTTATAACCTCCTATTGGAAGTGACACCCCGTCATGTCTGTCCTCGACTATTAGAAGTCACCAAGTTCGGCCCACTCTCAAGGAGTGGGGGTTCCACAAAGCCACGGACGCCAGGAGGTGGGGTTCATTGAGCCCATCTTCAAGGTTGCTGACCACAGACGGTGAGCTTGGATGTGTTCGATTTGAGGAATCTGGAACCTCCCGTGGGGACTGCCCTGGATGCAAACGGGTGTGTACGTAGGTCTGGAACTTCGGAGAGAGAATCCTCTCCCATTGGAAGGGAACTTGGAGCCTTTGCGTGAGTTTTCTACCCAACTTGCTTTGGAAGTGCCTAGAAGTCTGAGACAAAGGACAAACACCTTTGAATCCTCAGGGTCCCCCTCAAGTAAGAGGTGAGCAACACATAATTGCTGATTGAATTACTTGGAGGAGGGCAGAGTATCATGTAATTGAAAAGCTCTCTCTCTCTCTCTCTCTCTCCCCCTCCCTCCCCCCTACCCCTCCCCACTCTCCTTTCCTCTCTCTCCTCCCTCCTTCCCCCTCTCCCCCTCTCCATTTAACATCTTCCACTCTGCCAGGGGATCAGAGAGAGGTCTCCCTTTCTAAGCTGCAGCTTTCTCATCTGCATGAAGTGGGTGCTGGACTAGGTTAGTAATTTTTAAAAATAAAGCTTTCCCAGCCCCTAGGGATCCCAGTATGTAAAACAGATAAAAGTTGATCTGAACTGGTCTCTCCAGTACTTCCCCAGAAAAGAACCTCATTTTGAAAAATGCTGTCCAAGTAAATTCCCAATTTTCTGCCAGATCCATCAGGCCAGAGTTTTATGACAAGGTCTGTTCTAAGTTCCCCCGAGTTGTATGATTTTCTTCATTGAAATCCATTGGTGCAACCTATGTCATTGAATTTTGGAAAACCATTCATATTTCTTTGCTTTTCTGAAAGAAATGTGTACATATAATAAAGCTGCCCTTCATTAAACACTTAACTGTCAGGAGCTATGCAAAATATAGTCTATCACACTATCTTTGATCCTGTCTCCCTGCTCCATGGGGACTTTGTCCAGTTCATCGCTATACTTTCAGAAGCTAGAATAGGTCCAGGGAATAGGAAGAATTTCAGCCCTGGCTGTTGGCACACTGGATAAGTTGCTGGCCTGTGAACCCAAAGGTTGCTGGTTCAATTCCCAGCCAGGGCACATAACCAGGTTGCAAGCCAGGTCTCCAGCCAGGTCCGTAGCTGAAGGCAGGTGAAAGGCAACCATACATTGATGTTTCTGTCCCTCTCTGCCTCTCTCCCTTCCTCTCTCTCTAAAAATAATAAATAAAATCTTTTTTAAAAAAAAGAATTTCAAAAAATATTTTACAAATGAATGAACTAAGGTCAAGTTTGTTCTTCCCATTTTACAGATATGGAAACTGAGGCTTATAGTTGCTAAGCCTTATAACTTGCCTGTAGATAAACAAGGTAAAGGCAGAACTAAGATTTGAAATTAGCCCCTTTGGACTGCAAAGGCACAGCTGCCATTTCTTGTTGGTGAGACTAGAAGGAGACTGGAAAGGGAGCCAGCGCTTTGAGCACCTTCTATGCGATGAACATAGTCTTGGGTACCATTTGCTTCCATGATCAGCAGCCCCGCAAGGTAGCCATTGTTGTCCCATTTGTAGACAAGATAAACAAGGCTCTGGGAGATCAAGCACCCTACGTAGAGTTGTTCAGCTGGAATGAGAGACTGATCTGGGATGGCAGTCCGAGTCTTTCCAACTCCAAAGCCTTCTAGTACAAGACCCAACATCTTCAACTACGTGCACTCAAGTTTGGGTTCTGGAAAGTATTATGCCACTGGTGGGTGCAGGTCAACACGGCTGATGAGGCCTCGCCACTCCCTTCTCCAGCTTTCCTATGACTCTATATTCACGAAACCACTGTGACTTGAACTGCAAAGAGTCCAGGAGGGTGAGAAAGTGCAAGTCTAAACTTCCAAGATGTAGCAAAAATAAGTGCTGATGACCAGGGATGATGAACGCTGGTCCCGCCGCCTGTCATTCTCTGTAGCCTCATCAGGTCTGAAGTTAGATGGATGATGTCACCCGAGTCTCCTAAAGGCCTCATCGTTCATATCCACTCGCCATATATTATTCAGCAGATCCATAATACACGTAACATTTTCTACTGACTTTCCATTTCTTTCTTCTCATGACCAGGGAAAGAAAAATAGAGGGAGAATGACTTGTCCCAGCTTCTCATCCTTAGTGCCTGTCTTTGAAGAAGAACCTCATCTTGAATTATCTCTCCAAATGGCCATTCAGGTTATGATTTCATTAATAAGGAGAAAGCCACAGTTTAATAATGATCATTTAATGCATATTCTATAAAGACAAGGAAATGGATTTCCCCTCATCTTTTCTTCTTGAGTCTGCAGAGGGGATACAGGTGTAGCTTCTCCTTTTCTTTCCTTTATGCTCCACACTGTTTTTTGAAACTTTGGGATTGCGTCAATTATGTTAGAAGCGTTCCACCTTATCACCTCCTATAGAGATAATGAGAGTGCTCTTAAGAATCTGACATCCTCCTAGTTGGAGTCTGAATCTAATTAGGACCTGCACTCTCAAGGATGAGGAGGAATTATCTAGGTGAAGGGTTGTGTCAGGAGAGGGAACAGAGGCACCGAGACTGAGGGCTTGTGTGGAACTGAAAGAGGCCTGGGGGGAGAAAGCCTCACGGATTCAAGAGCATACATCCAATGAACATGTCACTTTGGAGTTAGCTAAGGGCATGGCCGGCTTCATGGGCAGGTGGTCTGTGCTGGGCCCCTGAGCCCCATGTTCAGAAGGACTCCGTGCCTGGTTTCATGCACTGCTCTCACTATCGTGACATTGTTAATACTTTTTGAACAAGGGGCTTTGTGTCTGCCTCATGCACTGGGTCCCACAAATTATGCAACCCGTCCCTGCCTGGGTGTGAAACCAGCCCCATCACTTCTTAGCTGGGTGGTCTTAGGGAAATCCATTAGCCTTTCTGCGATTCGGGTTCTGCTTCACGGGGAGCATAATCCCTGCTTCAAATACGCTGTCATGAGGATTAAATGAGATGATGAGTAATTGGTGCACTGTGTAGTTATTAGTGCCCAATAGGTGCTTAATAAATATTCCCTTCTTCTTAGCTAACAAGGTACATCAGAAGGGATTTGATATTCAAAATACATTTGCCGGCATTCCTCTGTGAAAGATTGACTCATGCGTGTGGGTTGGGAGAGCAGTGGTTTTGGAAAAAGAGTCTTTAAGTGATACTGATGTACACCCAAGCTTAAGAGAAATAGCCTTGATTTTTCAGAAATCTAGCCAAGAAACAACTTCTTAACAGGGGAGAGCAAAGCAGGGAGAAATTGATGGACTACTGCTAATCCTTAACATAATAAAAAAGCCTGTTAAAGAAGAAAGAGGTCATTGCTTATAACACTTCAGATGACAGTGATAGCGCTGAAATGCACTGTGGGAACTCATCTGATCATCAAGGCTCCTATAAAATGTCCTGTTTGCTGTCCATTTGGCCTCACAAGTACACCCAGAGGAAGAAGGGCTGTGGACAAGAAAAGCCAGGATCAAGGCCCAGGATAGGGGCCACAGATGAATTTATTTTCACATTACTGACCCTAATATTATCCCCAATTCCTGTAAAGAAATTGTAGCTAGAGAGAGTAATTCTGAATTATGTTTGTCCTGTGCAGATTTTAGGCTTTGACATCCTTCTAATGAAAAATCTGAAGCCTATACTACTTGAAGTTAATGCAAATCCCAGCATGAGAATCGAACATGAGCAAGAAGTAAGTCTTTTTGAGAATCTCATTGACTGTATTTCCACACAACTGGATGTTTCCACTCTCGTGTTATTTACATGGCTAAACAAGATTCAGCATTCCCGAATTTGCACACCAAAGTTCTGTTTGAGTCTAAATAATTTAATTCGAGTTTTGTGGAGCGCTGAACATAATCTATTAATATAAGACCTATTTGACCCACGGTAATTTCCCAGCATGCTGTTCTTCCAGCTTTTAAGATTAGCAAATGCTGGGTCTTTCCATCCGTTTTGACATGAACTAATTAGCCTCAGGAGATGAACTAATTGAAATTCTATGAATATGATTTAGCCATGTTGACATGCTTGAATCGCTAAGATAAATAGTACACTTAACAGTGGTTATATCTTTCCCCTGGAAAACAATGTGTAAAAAAGACTGAAAGGAAATACACCAAATACTAATCATGGGTTTCAGGGGGATTGTGTGGGTTCTTTTAATTTTCTTAACCCCTTTCCATGTTTCCAAGTTTTCTATCATGAGCAAGTATAATTTCAATAATCAGAGAAACATAGTACTATTTGTCCATTTCATGTATGTTGTTAACTTGTGCAAAGACACTGACATGTTGAAGGTAGAGGAAGGGAGCCTTCAAAATGTTCTTTTCTTGATTAATGTAAGCAAACTCTAATGGTAGCATCACTGCATCCTGACATTCACTGAATCTCCCCACTATAACATGGAATTCTTACCCATTCAAGCTTTCTCCAGGGGTGTTTGAAAATGTCCCCAGCCTTGTCGATGAGGAGGTGAAAGTGGCCGTGATCAGAGACACCCTGCGCCTCATGGACCCACTTAAGAAGAAAAGAGAGAGCCAGTAAGTGTGTTTTTGTATCATTTGTTTCTGTCAACTCGGCGTCGCATATCCTATGCTGGTAAGTCAAGTTCTTGGAACATGTTAACATCATGAGTGAGATTTACATAGCAAACAACCCAGTGAATCATATTTTCATTTACGAATATCAGCCTCCAAATACAGTGACTCAGGCAAGAGTTGGAGACTTGCCTATGAATCTCTAGCTTGCTGTTATGTGAATCTGGGAAGTCTGGCTAGAAACCCACCTTCCCCTAGTGGCAGGGTGTCCTCTCGCCCACCACAGTTCACTCGGTGAGGCAGAGAGTAAAACAGACCAGAAGAAGGCCACAGGGAACACGGACGTGGTGGGTAAGGGTCGCTGCCTTTTCACTTTCCTCGTGATGTTTACACTCCTGCAGTTTTGTTTCAACACTTGCCGAGCCAATTTATTGAACTTCTCATGCGTCTATAACATTTACAACAGTTACATTTCTTCTCTGCGCCACCCACCTAAAGGACATCACGTAGGGATATTGATGGGAGTATGTCCCACCTCTGTCCGTGGAATCATCCCTGAAATGAATGACATTTCCCTTGGGTGTTTGTTTTGTTTTTACCAAATTCCTGGTTCCCACAAAGTAAGGGTTGAGTAAATACCACTGCTGGTTTCAGGCGGAAAAATCAAAGACAAGGCAGATGGGATGACACCCGGATGCTCCCAGATAGGTAAAGCGCTTGTCAGCTGTGGTCCAAGGCAGTGAGGAACGCTGACTTCCCTGAGCAAGTGGGTTCTACAGGTCTGACTGCAGGCCCCTCCCCAACGGGGCTCAAGCCCATATATTGTTAGAACCACCTCCCAGGACCGCCTGTCCCCTGGGCTGCGCTCTCCAGCCACCTGGAGAGCTTCCAGAGACCCTGGCGTGAGGGCCCCCACTCGTAGAGAGATTGATTCTAGTTAGCCTGGGCAGGAAGCCTGGCCACAGAAAACTGTGAGGATCCCCTTGAGCCTGTCCTGTGCCGCCAAGGTGGGGTGCCACTGCCCTGCAGGGAATGTCACTCTGATGGAGGATTTGTGTTCTGAGTCGGACAGGATGGTGCCTATGTGGCTGGGGTCCCCTGCTGAGTTCTCCTTCACTGTGTCCCTGGCACGTTGTCATTGTTGGCAGGACTCAGCTGAGGACAGTCATCCCTGGTTTGCACGGGCTGCACTTGTCTGATGTAGCTTGCTTTTGCCCGTTGGAGCCGCCGAATCCTTGGAGCGTCCAGACCACCACAGCAGCTGGACAATGTCTGTCCCCGCTCACAGCTGCGTCCGTGAGCATCTTTAAGGAAAGCAATGCACTAATGCAGCTTGTTCGGATTAATTGCAACACAGCCTGTTACTCGAAAGTCTTCTACGAGGATCTAATGGTTACAGAGCTCACCAGGAGAAATTAGGTCACAGTGGGAAGATTCTGGTGGCTATCCATGCCAGCGTGGCATAGCGGTTCCACTTTTCAAAGATGACCTTGACACAGTAGCAGTCTGATTCCTTTGGTGGGAACAAGTTCAAAGGCCACTGTGTGGCCTGAGCCCTCCAACCCTCTACCACCAGAAGCATTTTCACGTTAAATGGTATTGGAACATGATTAGCTTTCTCTTTCTTGGTCTAAGTTATTTTTCTTTACCTACCCCTGGCGTTCTGTGCCTGTAACTCACATGAGCTGCGGGTCTCACTTTTCATAGCAATGGGGCAGAGTCATTAGGAAGGATGGGAAAGGCATTTGCAACTTAAGTTGTAAGTAGCAGCACCTCATCTTTAATTTAAAAAGCATTGATTTTTCTTTTCATTGATAACTAGGAACAGTTAGAACTTCAAGAACCTGACTTCAACTCTATAATATGAAACCCTTTCGTCTCAACCTTTTCTTACCTACAGTATAGTATTAGGGGTGTATGTTAATAGCTAACTGTCATTACTGCTATTTCTCCTTAATTTCACCTTTAAAAAAAAAAAAAAGCAATGATTGTCCATGAAAGCACTTTGTAATCTGTGAAGTGCATTTATATGTAAGTGGTCATTATTATCATTTTGATAACTTTACCATACAGAGAAAAAGGCTAAAATTGTTCTCAACTCCTTTGTGTAGAAATGTTTTAAGGATAACTCGGAAAGTCACCATTTCTTTTATGCCTCCAGAAAGTGCAAAATGCTGCACTGAATTATATGTGTCTCCATCTGAGACCATGTCACTCCAACTGCAGAAAGTGATGTCACATAGACTCAACAGAAAAGGCAGACAGATGCTCAGGACTCCTCAGATCTCTCAGCTCCTCTGAGAAAATGCAGAAGGGACCTTGGAAGGGCCCCGGACACCTATGTCCATTTGTCATGTATCCTCACACACCTTGGGAACCTGTAGACTAGGTCATTTCCATGGTAGGACTACAATCAGTCCTTCTGCCTTCTCTGGGGCTAGAATTTATGACTCTGCTGATACCAATCTGAGCCTAATTGGAAGAGCTTTTTCTTGTGCTGGAGAACCCAGGATTCTGGTCCTGACCCTGGGAATGTTGCAGAGCTATTTTGAGCCTCAGTGTCCTGTTCTAGAAAATGGTGATAGGACATTCAAATGAAACAAGGTGCAAAAACGTTCAGTATAGAGCAGGCCCTTATAATGCTTTGTTTGTTTCTCAATGATAAAATTACTAAGACACACACAAAAAATAATGCTTACTTTCTGTTCTCTTTCCTGGTACACTTAAAGTAGACTTCTGAGTCTAAAACAGTGACATAGGCTAAAACTGAAGCTGCTAGATCACTGTGGACTAGAATTGACAATGAAGCTGGTTGCCAATGGAAACTTCTGTTTCCAAGTAGTGAGATGTCATGAACCCAGGTGTTTTTATGTGTTTGGCCCTAGAAAGAATAAAATCACTGTCACATGAAAACTATTTGGAACTATAACATTTTGTAATAGCTAGCTAGTGACTCTATTCATTTTCAGAGTTTGTTAGAGACACTATAGGAGCATGGGAATGGTGAGGCCAATGGGATGGGACTCCACATATATGGAGGGAAAGCTTACATAATATAAAGTTAGCCATTAAAAAGTGTGCAATTTACTCAATGGATTGGCACCAGCCTGCGAACCCGAAGGTCACTGGTTTGATTCCCAGCCAGGGCACATAACCAGGTTGCAAGCCAGGCCTCCAGCCAGGTCTGTAGCTGGAGGCAGGTGAAAGGCAACTATACATTGATATTTCTCTCCCTTTCTTCCTCCCTCCCTCCCTGCCTTTCTCTTTGAAAATAATGAATAAATTTTTTTAAAGTGTACAATTCAGCAGCACTTAGTACATTCACAGTGTTGTGCAGCCATTATCCCATTTAGTTCCAAATGTTTTGTCACCCCAAAAGAAAATTCTGTATGCATGAAGCAGTCATGCCTCATTCCCCTCTATACCAACCTACTTTCTGTCTTTGGATTTACCTTCTGGACACTTCATATAACCAAATCATACACTATTCAGTCTTTTGTGATTGGCTTCTTTCACTTAGCGTAATTTTGGGGGGCTCACCCATATTGCAGAATGTATCAATACTGTATCCATTTTTATAGCCATATAATATTCCATTGTATGAATATACCTCATTTTATTATCCATCTGTCACTAATGGACATTTGGATGGAAGACATCACCTTTTCAACCAGAATGAAGTTATAGTGATCTACTTTATATTTTGGCATTCTGCAGTAGGTTTCATTTGAGAGGAAAGTTTTTCTTCTCTAAGAAGTTTTTTAAAACCTTTGATTCAACCCAGCCCCCCTCATTTTATTGATAGAAGCACAGACTATTAGAATTGGAAGGGGCCTTAGCAGCCATTATGCCAATCAGCTCTCTGGCTTAGGTATCTCCCTCCTAAGTATTCCTTGCTGAGGAGCAGCTGTGTCCTGCCCAGGCCACCACTCAGGTCTGGGGTGATGTCCCCAATCTCTGATCATTGCTCCATGAACCTGGCCAAGTGGCTTTGTTCTCTGATCTTGTCAAAAAAATGGGGATCAAGGTGTCTTCTTGGCTGAATTGTCACAGTCATCATGTGAAATGACATACGAAGGAGAACTTCATGACACCTGAGAATGTTAGACAAATGCTAGTGCTCAGGGACACCAAGTGGCCAGCCAGGCTTTACGGTTACACCTAAGCCACCAGCTTGTGAGGCAGCCCAGTTGAGTCGTGCATATAAAATGGTTCTGAATCATACAAGGAAGAAGGTCAAGATCTTGTCCCCAAATCACAAAGCTGGGTAGGGAGGAGCAGGCGCTGGACCGGGGTCTCCTGACTTTTAACCCAGTGTCCTCTCTGCTTTGCTGTGGCTCCATTGACTTTCAGCTTCTACTTCATGTTAAAACTAAGCTTGTAAGGTAAGGGGAAAAATCAGAATATTTCTCCTTTTTAAGAAAGATATTTGGATAGCTTGAATCTTTGAAAAAAAAAAAAAATTCTAGCCCCTGCTTTTATGGCTCAGTGGATTGAGCACTGGCCTTAAAATCAAAGGGTTGCTGGTTCTGTTCCCAGTCAGGGCACATGCCTGGGCTGTGGGCCAGGTGCCCAGTTGGAGGCGCTCGAGAGGCAACCACACATTGATATTTCTCTCCCTCGCTAGAAATTAATTAATTAATTAATTAATGAAATCTTTAAAAAAGTTCTATCAGAAACAGAAGTGAATAAAGTGCCTTCCCTGATTATTTTAAAAACAATGATTTTTTTCCTCCAGTTGATTAATTGGAGGAAGTCAGTTTGTCCTCTGAAGGAGCCATTTGACTTGTCTTCTGCTCCTTTTCCGGAATATGGATGTTTGTAGTAACCAGATTCCTTTCTTGGGAATCATAATCGGTTAGGGCCCCAGAGTAATAAAAATGAAGCCCGAGACAAGCTTGGAGCGCTCAGAGTGATTTTCTTGCTCTCATGATGATAGGCAGTGCCTGGGAGCTGGGCTGGAGGCTGCTTGCCTCTTTCTCAAAGTGTATTTTTGGAGCATGGCTCATATAAGGCATAGAAACCCCTTTTCCCACTGTATATTTCGCACACACACACCCCCTCCAGTGTCATTTACCTCCTATTGCCATAACAACAAGGGTCATGATACAGGCAGGACTCAGCCTGCCAGGGCAGCTTTTACCCAAGTTCAGGGAGATTTGTCCTCTGAAGTCTCCGCTGGGAACTCCGGCCTCACTCTTACCTTGACTCCAGCTATAGCCCCTATGCCATGTTTAGAGGCAACATATTAAGTGAATCCCCAAATTAGGTCAATTCCACATAGAATGTAGGAGAGGTGAAGTGTTCTAAGAGAACAGCGATCAAGACAAGACACCTCTCCGTGGCTCAGCCCCGCCGCACCTGGGGACTTGTTTCTTCCATCAGGGATGTCCATCTCTCCATTGTCTGCCTCAAATCCAAGGAGTGTAACTGTCCTGTCCTGGAAAGGAATATTGAATACACATTAATCAGAAGTCCAACAAGCCCAGATCCCGGTCCCCTAACTAAGCAGTACATTCTACTGAAATCCCTTCAGCGCTAGGTAAGAGAAGCTCCTAAACTATCTCAACTAAACATACCTTCATAAATGCAGAGCCTTATCTTCCTTATCAGAGAATCTGCTTCTGGAAACAGACATGCTTCCAGGAGAATCATTGGAGGATCCTTCTGGATGGCCCCTCCCTGTATGTACATCTGACATTTTATTAAAATTCTTAGGTTTTGTTGATTCCTAAGGATTCCTTGTGGCCAGTACCCCCTTCCCCCGAGCACACGTGAATATTTCACATGGGTCAAGGATCTAGTTCACAGAGAGACGAATATTTGCACATCCAGTTGCATTTCGGTTACACCATGTGTGGAGTAGAAAAATAGGTGTTGGTCATTTAGCGTGTTTATTGAGCACTCACTGTGTGCCAGGGAGAAGACCTGAACTAGCTCACAGTCCAGTTGGGGAGGCAAGACCACACAAGGACATCTATAAGGTGAATGCCTGACGTGCTCTAAACTTGAAAGACTAATTGCCAAGGGAGGAGAGTGTAGGAAAAGATTATTTCCTAAGATAAGAGCTTTAAAACAAACAAACAAACAAACTGATAGAGAGGAGGCGGCACTTGAATTGGGTTTAAAGGATGAGTAGACTTTGAAACATGGCAATGGATGGGGGCCGTCCCTGGTGGAGAGAACAAGGCATGGGGTCTGTCGGGGAAACTTCGGGAACGGAAGGCAGCAGGAGAGATGGGTGTCTCCTAGGGAGAAGGACGGAGACCCAGAGGCCACAGCTGGTGCCTTGAATGTCAAGCTAAAGAAGCTGCACTTGATTTCAGTCAAGAGTACATGAAGGCTTTAAGGCTGTCTGTGAACCCAAAAAACTATACCATTTTGTGTACACCTATGCTTTTTGGGAGGAAAGGCCAGAAATGGCACCATAATTTCCAGAAGTTAAGAACCCAACAGGAAGCTGAGGCCGTTGATCTCCTGACTTAAGGGTATGCTGCGCCCTCCTCGTGCCGCGAGAGTCCTCACACTTTGGGTGGCAGTCAGCAAACTAGAAAAATGTGCGTGCGTTCTCGAGCAAGAACAGACAGGAAATGACTAATGATAAGGGCATTATGTTATGTGCAAGACGTAAAACCCGACAGCGCTCTTCCATCTGAAAACATTTAAGAATTAAGTCAGAAGCACCCAGTAAAAGCCTCTTTGGCATGCAGCTTGTTGAGGGGGAACCATTTCCGAGACTTAGGGGGAAGTGGAGTTTCCTGAGCTGATGTGAGTGGCATTTCAGAGACCATTAGACAGGAGCCCAGCCGTAAGCCAGCAGGCCGGCCCGCTCTCCCTGTCTCCGGAGTGGAGAGCGGACAGAAAGGCAACTGAGTGTATGGCAGGTCTGTCACCATTACAGGGGAATGGCAGTGCGGACTCCTGCGACGGGCCCTTGCCACGTCATTCCAGGTGGGAACAGGGTAGCAAATGCATTTGGACGTTTCCTTCTGGAGTTGCTCCAGTGAGCCTTAAATGTCAGTGTGCCCTCAGATCAGGAGTTGATGGCTTTCAGATGGAGGAGGTGTGGTCTGGGCTCAGGAGACCAAGGTCCTAGTACCAATCCTACCTGGCCTTAGATGAGTCACTAGACTCTGCAGAGCTGGGTTTCCTCATCAAACAAAGTGGGGGGTGGTTGCTACTCTGCCTCCTTTGTAAAGAGCTGTTTCTCGAGTGTTTACTGTGCACAGCACAGTCATGTTTACATTTATTCCCATTTCGGCCTCAGAACAGCCACCTGCCATTACTACTCAGTTTTGTAGATGGAACGCTGAGACTTGGAGAAGTTGAGTGACATGCTCAGGACCACGTCACCTGACAGATGGAAATTGAAAGCTGGGTCTGTCTAGCTCTTGCCTTGAGAGAGGATGGATGTGAAAGTGTTTAGCCCACCAGAGAGATGTGTGCCCTTAAGATGTTAGCATCACCCTGGTTGGATTCCCACCCTCACTGTGAACTGCGGAGTGGGTGCTCATCTCTTTATCTGTGAGCACTGGGCAGAAGTAGGTGCCTTTGGGTGATTGATTATCTCTTGTGAGGAAGCTCTGTGGTCATTTCATTTTCAATAACCTTCCAAAACCAGAATGTAGGCCATGTGCAGAGAACACCAACTTAAAGCAAGTTCCATACACGAGACAGAAGGGAACAGGAGCAGACAGAAAATCATTCGTGTGCAGTGTGCCTCCCAGGTTGGGAACTTGCTGGAAGTTTGGAAGAGGGCAGGCTGAGCCAAGAAGTAGGTCAGACCATGTGATAGCACCAATATTAGACCTTTTGGGGAGCTACAAGAAGAGCAGTTTTGTATGATTCAACCTAATCGCTGGCCTGGAGTGGTCATGGCAGGCCTCTTGGAGGAGGTGATGCTGGTATTCAGTTGGCCTTGGTTTGGTGAGAGCAGGTAAGTAAGTTTGAGGACGGAAGGATGGAGGCAGAGGCTGGGCCAAGGGGTCAGCAGGGCCGGGAGGTACATGACAAGGCCTGCACCAACCATGCTTCCAATCAGGTGCTTTGGGGTGGGGAGGACAAATGTTTCTTTTCTGCTACACACTTCTTGCTACGTTCCTTTTCTCAAGAAAAAGTCGTATGTGCTTATGTAGAAAAATTGGAAAATACTGAAAAGTGTATAGTGTGAAATAGAGGTCTCCCACAAATCCAGCTACCAGACTTTAACCTTTATTAAATGTCCCAGTTCATAAAAACCGTGTAATTTTCTTCTCTCTGTATTGTTTTAGAATTAAGGCCATGTTATAAAATTTTTGTATGATGCGTTTATTTTCTTCCATTTTTTGGTGACAATAATTTCCTCTTTGTATTAACCACTCTGTAAACATCATACTCACCAGTAGCTGGGCCAGCATCTGCCTCTATGTTGGTGAATGTTTAGTTTAGTTCCAGCATCTTGTGCTGAAAGCCGTGTATGCCATTCAAATGGTGTCTTAGGAGAGAGCCCTGAGGAGGCAGGACTGCAGGTGCGCTCACGTTTTTCATGCATATGAGGGAGAACAGAGTGGGTGAGAGCAGCGTCCGGGAACCAGATGCTTCGGGGTGAATCCTGGTGCTGCCATTGCAGCTGTAACTGGTGCAGTTTCCTCTCTTCTCTCAAGTTTGGTTTCTTCATCCATAAAAGGGAGTTTGCCGTTGGATGTTTTAAACATTCAAAGCAATGAGAAATTCTTAAATTGGAGGAAGAGAAACATGGTACTCATTCCTAAGAGTGTCCTTGTCCTGGGAAATGTCCCATCTGGAATGTATTTAGATAAATCAAAAAATATATCTCACCAGGCAGCGTTTTTGTTTTTTTAAGGAAAAAAAGAGTGAAGGAAGTGGGAAGGAGACTCCAACCGTGATGGTTAATCTTTGGCTGTGGGGACAGGTTCGATTTCCCTCTAATTATCCGCTAGATGAAAAGAAATGAAAGATCAGAATTAAAGCCAGCCTTAGTAATCATTTGAAAGCTCTTGATTATCGCACCCAACGATGGGCAGTATCCTGCAGCTGCTTTCTTTCCTTTTCTTGTTACGTAATTTCCACTTTTCCCTTCCCTTGAAGTGGCTTAAGGGTCGGGGCAGCTCGCGTCACCGTCCTCCGTAGCTGTGGAGTCTGATTCTCAACGCGTGCACTTGCTATTGGGACAGATGTCTTCCTCTGCTTGGGGAGGATGGCTGCCTTCTTCCGGACTATCCCTGCCTCCGCAGTGGCAGGGGTCAGCCTGCAGACGCCGCTGACACGTGCATGGCTGCATGCATGTGCACATCTGGAGGGATAAGCGTGTGGGCCCCTGGCTGGTGGCGGGCCAGGGCGTGGTGGGACAGCCTGCTGCTAGGGGGACAGGATGGAGGCAGCGAGGGAGAGGTGCATGGGCAGAGAAGACAAGGGCCGCACAAGGCACAGAAAGAACTCGGGCTGTGTGGTTCGCCAAAGCTCCAAGCTGGAAACGGTTGAACCGTCCACCAGCAGGAAGATGCACGCGTCACGGGTAGTCACTTGCTGAATAGTGAACGTCAACGGCCAGGCACGAGCCATAGCTGTCTTGGATGTTCGTGTTGGGCAACAGAGGCAGGCCATGGGAGAACAGACACAGTACGGTTCCAAAGAAGTGAAATCCAGGCCGAGCTGAACTTCATTTCATAGAGATGTAACCCTAGTGACAAACGTAAGAAGGAAAGCAAAGCATCATAACCCGTCAGAGCTTGAGATGGTGACTCTTGGGCAGGGGTGGAGGGAGAGGAGGTGTGTCCTGTAGGAGCAGATGGGCGGTGAGACCCCGGCTGTGCTCTTTCTTGTCCCGGTGGTAGCTGCACGAATATTAGAGTTATTCTTTAAACGAACGTTCCCGTTTTCTGCAGTATTCTGTATGTGTGAGATATCACAGTCTTATAGGTAAAAGAAGGCAGTTCAGCATGGCAGGATGATAGTGAATGAGCAGGGAATTGTGTCAGATGCTGCAGGAATTGGTGGGTCAGGCCAAGCGTTTGGCTTTTCATCCTAAAAGCAATGGACAAGTTTTAAATAGCAGGGCAGCGTGATGAGATTTGTATTTTAAAAAGATCATTTTGCTGTAGCATGAAACTACTGTGGATGAGGCCAGGGCGGACATGGAGGCAGCAAGAGTTCTGAGAGGTGATTGCTGTGCGGATTAGATGGCAGGGATAAGAGAGGTGTTGCCTTCAAGAGGTTATTTAGGAGGATGAGTGGATAGGACTTGAAGCTGAATTAGATATGGAAGGTAAGGGGGAGGGGGGACCAGGAGTGAGGCTGGTTTAGCAGCTGGGTGGCTGTTGGTACCAGGGAGCCCTGGGGAAGCAGCCGCTTTGGGCAGGGGTAGGGGGAGGACATAATGCCGGGTCATGAGGTTTCCAGGTGTACCATCTTCTAGATAGCTGGGTACCTGGACCAGGGATGCATGAGGGGTGGGGCCCCTTATAGGAATGAATGTCAGATAGAGGCACCCACATGCGCAGACCAGACTGTATGTCGTCATGTGATTTAGGGGAAACTGCGGTAAAGTGGGGTGAGCTGGGACAGGAGGTCTAGGCTGAGATCCTGACTCCGCCCCTCTTTCTGGCACGTTCTTCAACTGTGCCCAGCACTGAGTCTGCAGCAGCTGGGTCACGGGGCACAGGACCGTCCTGCCCTCAAGGCACCCTTCGCATAGCTTCATGCTGTCCTAATTTACGCTTAGGCTTTTGGAGTTGTGCAGGCGCCTGGGTGGCCTTCGCAGGCCCCCGGGTTGGGAGGAATTCCTGCCCTGGCAGGAGGAATGGTGGAGGAACTGAGCGCTCAGAGCGGGCAAGGAGGGTTTCTCCGCAGCACCTGCTCCAGGGGGCTTCCCCAGTCAGCCTCCTCTTCTGCTCATTATCATCACTGCCATTCAGTCACCTCCACACCTGCACAACGCTCTGTCATTTCAAAGCCTTTGACCTGGAATAATACTCATTCAACCGTGCAAAATAGGCAGGTGTGAGTCATTAGTCCCATTTTACAGGCAAGGACATGTGACATTCCACAGGCTTGGGTTTTAGGAGATGGGATTGCCGATGATGGAAACGTTGACCTGTGTGTGCAAAGCGTCCTAGGCCGGGCCTCAGATAGGTTGTGTTGAGTTAGCCAAAAAGTTTGTTTGGTTTTTTTCTGTATTATGGCTCTAGTAGCACTTAGTTGTTTTTAACTTCATTTGAAACCATTTTGTTAGATTGCATTGTGACAGCTGTCATATCAGCATGCATTTTTAAAAACTGATCAAAATTGGTGAATTTGGCGTAGCTATTTTAATACTGAAGATGGTAGAAAATATGGAACATTTTCAGCATAATAAGCTTTATTATTTCAGTAAAGGTAACTTTGTAACTGAAATGCAAAAACTGATTTGTGCAGCGTATGGAGAAGGTGCTGTGACCAACTGAATGCATCAAAAGTGGTTTGTGAAGTTTCATGCTGGAGATTTCTTGGTGGACGATGCTCCATGTTGGGTAGACCAGTTGAAGTTAATAGCGATCAAATCAAGATAATGAATTGAGAACCATCAATGATATACTATGAGGGAGATAGCTGACGTACTCAAAATAATCCAAATCAATAACGTTACTGGTGAAAATTAAAAATGAATGTTTTATTTTACAGAAAAAATCCATACTGACTTTTTGGCCACCCCACTATTTCTGGACGCCACAACCTCTTGGAGGTGCTGTGACGGGTAGTGACTGGACTCTGTCCTCAGAGGCTGGATTAGGAAGTGGGACTGGCTATCCTCTCCTAGAAGGAAGAGTGAGGGAGAATAAGAGACCCCGGGGGGATTTTTACCATTTTTTTGCTTGAAAGGTAGCTGTGTGGTAGAAGGGCTAAAACTCAGTGCATTCTCCAATGGGCAGAACAAGGAAATGTGTCTGAAATTTGCAGAGAGATTTAAGCTCAAGGAAAGAAGGGAGAAAAAATAAACAACCTTACTTTGCCTGTAACATTGAAGATTGGGTTGAAGAATTTGTGAGTCCCAGGTAGCTGGAAGCATTCAAGCCAAGACCAATGGCCACACGCAGGGAAGGCACCCCAGCCCTGGGATGGAACAGACAGACTTGGGGGTCAGTTCCTGGCCCTGTGGTCCCGAGCCAGTCAGCTAACCTCTCCGAGTGCAGGCTTCCTCCTCTGAACAATAAGCTAACACTGCAGGTGGGCTGTGAGATCCAACAGGGGGCCGAAGCAGACCTCTGGATACACTCTCTCCACCAGTGTCTCTTGGGTTCCCACTGGGGCCCTGACATCTGTCATCTGGTTTAATTGTCACTAGGTTGCATCAGGCCTGCCCCTAACATCTACAGGGCCTGCCAACCCCTCCACTCCCCTCTCCTAGCTCCATTCACCAATGCATAGCACGGCACAGGGTGGGGACAGTCCCCAGTTCACTCCTCTAAGCCTGGTCCACTCTGCTCCTCAGGTCTGGGTTTGGGGGGCAGGGTACACGAGAAGCACTGTTCATCCTTGGGAGGATGAATTCCAGCCATTGAGGAGGGAGGGCACTTGTAGGGCCCTGAGTACCCAGAGTGGGTGTCCAGAGGGCGTGGGGCATGGGCCTCATGTGGGCATGTCTCCTTGGCTTCCAGGACCCCTCGCCCCACGGGAAGGGGGCTGTCAGAGTTGGGCTGAAACAGGATCCTCTTGAGCGCACAGCCCAGGGCAGGGCCTGGCTGCCAAGTCTACATTGCATGTAGTATTTTCTGCAAGATTCTTAAGTGGTCCTGCTTAGTCATCTTGGGTAAGCAGCGCCCCGAGCCATTCTGGGGCCTCAGTGGCAGGCCGAGCAGAAGGGATAAAGCCAGGAAACGTGGCTAGAGCTTGGGGGCTGGGGAGGGTGGGACCTGGGTGGATCCGGGTAGCAGCCCAAATTATAATCTGGCCCCGAGATCGTATTCCCCTGGCAGTGGGGCGGCCTCTGGGGTAGGTGCTGTCCTCTGAGCCCCTGGGCAGGGGCAGAGCAGCCTCCTCATTCTGGGCTATCGGTAGCCTGAGCCAGAGCTGGGAGCACGGGTGGCTTGCCCGGGAGTGGGGCTGGGGCCGGGGCCGGGGCGGTGGGGAGCAGCCAGAACCAGGCCCCAGCCAGCCGGTCTGGAGTTTCAGGTGGAACTGTGGCCCTGCTAGCACAGCTGGCATCAGACCCTGGGCCTGAGTCCGCAAGCCCACCCCAGCCAGACTCCCTCCCACTGTGCTTTGTCTGCTAATGTCCCCTGCAGGCCCTGGATGTAGGATCTTAGAACCTGCAGCCGAGGAGGCACAGATGGGAGAGGCTAGGCAGGCTGTAGATGGGCGGCTCCCCAACTTTAGCGGAGGGTCAGAATCATGAGTAGGGTGGGGGAGGGGCCTCCAAACCCAGATTGCTGCGTACCAGCCCCAGAGTTTTGATTTGTGTGCAATTGTAACCCGGTCCCAGGTGCTGCTGGTCCGGGCGCAACACACTCCCAGAAGCACTTGCCCGCCAGCCCCCTCCTTGTCCCAAACCACATGAGGACTCAGGCCCTGCGAGGTTTGGCACTGAGCTCTCACTGGGGTCCTCAGGATTCATCCTGATGCAGAAGACATGGCGATGCCCCTGGTGAAGGAGGCCACTGGCGCTGGCTCAGCAAAAGCCAGAGAACAAGACACCCCAGTTTTCTGTAACTACTCGCGGGGACCGCTGAACGGAAAAAGCAAAACAGGACCACTTCATAAATTTGGGTTTTTATTCATCTGTTTCTTTTTCCTGCCTTTCTGTGCATGTTTCTTCAGACAAGTGAAATATTAAATGATTGTAAAATCTAACCTTCAAGGCACAGCCAAACCCTTATAAAACAATTCTCCTAATGAGGGAAAATGCTGCAGATATTTTCGTCTCTGCATTCTCTGTCAGCTGGTTTGCAGGCGATGTCCTTGATGCATCCTTAATTTCGACTCAGCCTTTCTCTGGAGCAGAACAAGTGGCGGGGAAAATTTTTTCTCTAGGCAACAGCAACATTTCTGTCTCATTTGCTTGGTTTTCCGCCGTAACATGACAGCTTGTGGGACTGCTGATGAGAACTTAGGTCCTTGTAGGAGTGTAGCGTTTGCGATCGGTAAATACATCAGGTTGCAGATTTCGGCCATCTAATTGCTGAAAATGGGGATGCTTCCTTGTTGCATGAATATTTCAAAAGGGGACAATAGGAAAATTGTGTCTTACTCCCAGATTCCACTGGAGTTCCGAACCATTTCTGGTTTCAGCATACCCAAGGCTGTGAGCAACATTTTCCCTCGGAGAATTTGGTACCAGAGTTCCTTTGTTCCAAGTCATGGACAAGTCCAAGACTTTCCTTTATAGGGAGTTAGGCCATTTTAGCACCATTTCATTCATCTCTACGCCCATAAACGTTCTTGCTGGAAATGGAACTTGAATGTTACATACTCACTTTTTGTAAGTTGTGTAATGGAAGACAAAAGTTTCTAGAATCCAGGTCTGGCTGGAAGGCTCAGTTGGAGTGTTGACCTGTACACCAAAAGGTTGTGGGTTCGATCCCCATTCGGGTATGTCTACGATGTTTCTCTCACACTGATGTGTCTCTCACGCTCTCTCCTCTCCCTTCCTGTCCCCCACCCCTCTTCTTCCCTCTCTCTGTAAGATCAATAAACATATCCTTGGATGAGGATTTAAAAAAAGGCTCTAGAACCCAGTGGGTTTGAATATTGACTTTTTCTCTTGCTCATGGTGACAGGTGGGGTAGACAC
Source organism: Noctilio leporinus (assembly GCA_004026585.1). Lineage (NCBI taxonomy): Eukaryota > Metazoa > Chordata > Mammalia > Chiroptera > Noctilionidae > Noctilio > Noctilio leporinus. Next base: position 150,717 of record PVIW01000962.1, read on the forward strand.
TTAACTTCCAAGTTTCTGTTTCTTCATGTATAAAATGTGAATAATAGTAATAACTATTTAGGGTTATTGTGATAATTAAATGAATTAAAGTACTTAAATACATAGCATAATGACTAGACGTGATAAGTATTTAATAAGTGGTAGTTATTTTATAATTATCCTTCCTGTGATTATACAAAGTACCTATCACAATGCCGAGCACATAGGAGTTCAATAAACGGTAATAATGATTATTATTATCAAGAGCATCATAATTCTTACAGATTAACACATATTAGATATACAGTTTGTACTGTGTTTGTACCGTGCAAACATGTTTTATTTTTAGATATTTGATCCAATGGGAATTTATATGAATAAATGAACAGCTTAATAAAGTTTAGCAAGATGGAAATAAATGAATGATCATATAAAAAATGAAAGGAATCCCTTATGCAAAACATTTGCTCAACTTGTACCTCAAATTAAAAATGGGTTCTGTAGATGTTTAAGAACGTCCCTTTGTTGTGCCACCGGTACATAGGGATCTCAAGTGAGTACAATCTTCCCATGGATAGGCAGCTGTGACAATGACCGTGGACCAGGGCTGGGAGTCAGGGTCCCAGGATGAGGGTCAGCCCTGCAGCAGCCTCTGAGCTGGACCTCGGACAATCCCCACACTCCTCCGGGCTACGATGGGAAAATGCAATTCCCTAAGTGCGTGTGATTTAGTCCCTTTAAAAAGAGAGATTTTTTTTTAATTTTAAAAAATTATTCTTTAACATTCTGCAAATTTTGCCAGTTGTTTTTAAACCAGCAGATAGTAGGTGACAGATATTTTCGGGTGGCTTAATTGGAAGTTGCGATCATCATCTGGAGTGTGTTCGCTCCCACTAAATGTGTTTTTGACAGTCTCTCACCATCCGGTTTCTTGCTTCCAACCAGAATGAGTCGCCTCTCCATTGCACTCAGAAAATTCTAGTCCTGGTCACGAACGCTCATTAGTTTGAAGCAGAGAAACAGGATTGTGCTTGTAAAAATAGTTCTGATCCAGTAGGCCATATGTCATCATCTGGGTGCTTCATAAGGGTGACATGACAAGGTTTCCCGTTTATTCCCTGCCCAAGTCCATTGCTAGCATCTTTGAAAGTGGTGAACGGGTGCTTGCGGTCAGGGAATGGAGTGGTGCTCCTCTCCGCTTAGATGTTGCACGCCGGGTCCAGTGTTTCCCTGGTCTGAATCTTAGCACTTACTCTACCAGTGGTTTGTGAGAAATATTTCTCTGGTCCCAGAAGCCTTGTGGCTTGGCCTGTGTTGGGATGATCATGTGAATGCCTGGTATGGGTGAAATGGACAGACAAATATCACTACAGGCAATGCAGTTAAGGAAGGGAAGGAAGGCTGGTGTGGGAGACCCAGTCCTGGCCTTGGCGCTGTCACTGATTCAGTCCCTGATTACAAGCACTGTCGTAGGAGTGGGTCATTCCCGTGCCCAGGTCTGCTCCTCGGGAGGAGCCTTGGTGACCAGCTTCTCAAAGCCTGGAGGAGGCTTGTGTGTGTCATGGCAGCTTCCATGTCACTGACGCTCGGTGGGAACCAGCAGAATGACTCCTTCCTTGGCAACTCGTATGGCTGATATCTAGCTGATAGCTTAGCATCAGTTTCCACGTTTGGAATATGGGGGTAACTGTTCCTACTTCCCAAGGTTCTCAAGAGGGTTAAGTGAGATAATGTACCTAAGGGCCTGGAATAAGGCTTGACATGTAATAACTAGTTGTATGTCAGTTGCAGGTACCATATATGAAAGCATCTAGCTCAGTGCCTGGTTGTGAAAATAGGCACTCAGCCAACAGCAGTTCCCTTTATTCCTTTTCAATTTACAGTCTTCCCTCCCTCAAAGCATTGTGCCAGCATAACTAGGCTGTATAGCCACAGAGCTGTGCTGCTGGAGGGACCATCCTGCAGGGGAAGGATGCGGCTCAGAGCTCCACAGGTACCCGAGGTCGCAGAGGGCAGTTCACTCCTGTTAGCCTCTCCTGTCGTCCATCCCTTAACAGGAGGCTTTGATCCAGCATTTCAGCATTGCAACTCCACATGTCCAGGTGGCGAAGGCAGGGACAGGGCCGCACGGTGGCTGGTTTCGGAGAAGAATTTCTGTTATGCGCCCCCGGTGGCAGAAGCAGGGAGCACCTCAGAAAACCTGGTTCTGTACTTGCACCTTCCGTCTGCACTGCCGCTAAATGGCTGTGGGTCAGGCGTGCCCAGCAAACAGTAGCCTGCTAAGTGCACCTGTACCTGTGTGGCATCTTAATCAAAATTCAAATGCATATTTTCTACAGACTGGAAGTGTATCTCTTCCAACCCCCAAACTCCTTCAATTTTCACTACTTGAGATTGAAATCTTCCTAAAATGCATTATACGCCTGCTTCCTGAAATTGAAGTAACATAATTTGACTTTTTGGTGTGTTTTTTTCTTGGTGCCTTGGGGTTAAGGGGTATGTTGGTAAACTGACTTTCTAAAACAAAACAAACAGCCCAGGCTGGTGTGGCTCATTGGGGTTCAGTTCTCAGGCAGGGCGCATGCCTGGGTTGCGGGCCAGGTGTCGTGTTGGGGGCATACAAGAGGCAACTGATCGATGTTTCTCCCCCTCCCTTCCCTTCTCTCTAGAAATGAATAAATAAAATCTTAAAAACAAACAAAACACAAAAACCCCTGATTTGTAGAGTTGGCTTACTTCCATGGTGTAAATATTTCTGTAACAACCGATTTCAAGCTATGAGGAATTTTTAACAACCAGCTGGAAAGATTCCATGGGCAACTGGGCCAGGATAGTTACCATCGTTTATATATAAACTGAGGCAACATGACTACCCCAAGGGTGATGGAGAGGATTCAATAAGGTGGCAGAGGTCCAGGGGTCCCAAACTCAAGTGCTATAGGGACCAAGCAGGTGACAAAATGAAGGCAACGGGCTGGGTAGGACTCTTGGCAGACACTGGAAACAGTGACTCTTGAGCATGGCCGTGGAACTTCACCTGGGCCTGGGCCCCAGTGCGGCCACAGTTAAACCAGGCTTTCTGGGGAAGCCAGTAAGTGGGACTGTTTCGTAGTTTCCAGAAATTTCACAGGGAGAACAATTCCTATGGCAGAACTCGTTCATGGTGGTTTATTATAGACTCCTTTCTTTAAAGGACTTACACATGGGCTTTTACAATACTTTTGCTCTCTGATACTGTCCTAAGTGGGAACATGAAGGGTGGGGTGAGTTTGGGATGTTGTAAGTGTAGTGTGGATGGGAGATGGCAAGGGCAGGAAGCAGCAGGGGTTAGGCAGAGGGTTTGGCACCGGCTAGATTGTAAAGGGCCTTACAGGCCAAGCCAGTAGCTTTAGGTTTGCCCCTCGGCCAAGGGACACACCCCACAAACACTTTAGGGGAGGCACAGCAGCCACATGACCTCTGGTTGGGCAAGAGAATCATTCGTTGTTGGTCCATCGTGCAGATCCCTCAAAGCACTCACCCTTCAGAGCAGTCCTGCACCCCAGTCTGTGTTCCTGTTCCTCTGTTGGCATAATTTACCTTTAATTACTGCTTTCATTATTTTCACAGCCCAATCTGCAGACATGGTCTGATGCCAGGCAGCATTAACACTGATGGGACCTCGGAAGACCTCCTTTTGTTCATATTATTAACCTGGGTATTTTTCAGAGATTTTTTTTTTTTTAAACAAAATAGATCATCTGGTGTTTGTTTTCAGCTGTATTTTCCAGAGAGAGCCTGGCCAGCAACTGTCCTTGCACCTGACTCCCCCCAGCATGTGCACTTGGAAGCAGGTGCCACTCAGAGTGCAGGGAGCTCTAGTTTCTAATTAGTTGCTTGTTAAACTACAGGCCTGCAGATTGTGATGCTAAAATTACTGGTTTATTCGACGAAGACACCCTGATGGTGATTTTTTTTTCACCCTGAAGACAAGCATATGCGGTTGTTTGCCATTGCCACCTTTTTCTGCGTTTGTTGTTATTACTGCTCCATGTTACTATTATGATGTATGGTTCTGGGTGCCTGGCGCATATTGTCTTGTTGAATTCTCACAGAATCTTTACGACTCCTGGCTTTTAGAGGCTTTTAGAAATCTGGTCTCAGAGAACTGAGTCACCACCCCGTCTAGCCCAGGTCTAGGCTAGGCCCATGTCCATGTTCTCTGCTGAAATCTCTGCTCTTAATGTGCTCATTTTATCCCTTGCTCCTGTTAATTGACCATACAAATTGGTATTTTAGTTAAATAGCATCTGGAAAAATAATGAAAATAATTTTACATTATAGCTTAAAAGGCAGAGCAGGGATGTAGATTAAATACCACTAATATGTCCCCTGGACTATTGTCATTCCACCAGAGTTCGCTCAAAGGAACAAATTCAATATTTTCTGATTTACTATAGCATTAAAGTCCCCCATTCTAAAATTACAGCAAGGATGAGAATTCAGGTCTTCAGTAATTATTCATGGTGTAAATAGCCTTCCTAAGCTAGATTTATCATTTTGATAATTTGGTCATGGTTTATTCCTTCTTCTGGGATAATGACAATTGTTATAGAATCACTTTTGATTAGGGATTTTTAAAACATTGCATTTGCTTGGTTTTTTTTTTTCCAACTATCTCACCGTTGACTGTTCACCCTTTTATGAGGCTAGCTTCTTATGCTTTGATCAGACGTAAAAAACAAGATGGGCAGGTTTGTAGAATCAGTCACTCATTTACTCAGCAGACACTTTCTGAGCGACCCCTGCGCGTCAGGTGATTTTCCAGGGGAGGGGACAGGGCTAAGGAGCAGCCTCATGAAGTCTGTTCTCACGGAGTTTGCATTCCAAAGGAAGGGCAGACATTAAATACGCACACAAGGAGAAAAGAGGGGGAGCAAAATGCTAGAGTGTCATGAGTGACAATGGCAATGAGGAAACATGGTCGTTTCTCTGAGCCGCTCTCTGTCTATCCAGTAGGAGACAGATACTTCAACTAATTGATACAAACTCTGGCTTTGGGGCATTTGTAGGTTTAACATGTACTATTTTCATTATTCGTAGACAGCATGAGATCTGTAAAATTTGTCATTTTGCTGAGATGTACATCTTCTTCCATGGTAAAGGCAACGATTTTTGCCTCCTGGTAAAATAATTTGTGTATAACAGTAGGTGAGTTAAGTGTTTGGGGGGAGTGGGGAGTCTTTCCCATGCCCATGGACTCAATCTACATAGGCCTCATTTCATTTATTCATTCAACAAACCCTTAACTTAGTGCCTGTTATGGTCTGTATATCTAAGAGGAAAACTGGGCCACTCAATCCCGGAGCTTGAGAAGGAAGAACAAGATGCACAAATAATTAGAGTACAGTTGGCCCTAGACAGTCATGAGGGCCACTCATGAGAGGACTTTGTGAATCCTGAAGTTGGTTACTAGTTGTTATTGTGTAGAAACAAACCAGTTGTTCATTGATCAGTTAGACTCATTCACCAGTTAAGTGACTTACCTGCCTCATGGAAGAGGTGAGTCAAGGTCCTGCAAGGTGTTTTACATAAGTCATCTCGCTTCATGCCGGTGACAATCTTGTGATCAGGATTTCTATCTTCATTCACACTGTTGCATGCTATGACCTCAAGGATTGTCAATGCCAAGGGCTTACTGTGTACCACCCTAAGTTTTGTGACACAGCTATGAGAGGATGTGGGAACACTGAACAGCTCACATGCTTGGGGGTACTTAGACACACCTTAAACGAGGGGAATGTTAGACTGGGTCTTGCAGAATGAGAGGCCCATCGGGCAGACAGGGGAAGGTATCAGACAGAGGAATCACATGTGCAAAGGCGTGACAGTTTGAAAGCACACACTATATTCCGGAAAACAAAACAAAACAAAACAAAAAAACCCAGAAACTTGGGGATGGGGTGGGGAGTTGGTAGGATATTAACTTGGAAAGGCAGGTTGGAGTCAGATGATGAAAGGCCCCCGTGTTTGGAGGCAGAGTTGACAGGATTCCTGCAGGCTACCCTGGAGGAAGGGAGGGAAAAAGAATCTAAGATATGCCTGCAAATTTGGCCTGAGTGACTGGAGGAAACCGGGAAGACAGAGTTGTTGATCTGTATTTTTGAAATGTCTCTTGGGGGACAGTCCCAAGGGTGGACTGGAACAGTGAGAACTAGACAGCCAGTGGCAGATGGGAAATGAGCATTTTGAACCAAGGCATTCGACAGGAGCTGAAGAGAAGGGATCTCATAGAGAGGCGGTTCTTAGCCTCCACTCAGCAGGCCGGGTTCACTGGGATCTGAGGAGTGAAAATGCTGGAGAACGCACTTCCGATGAGGTCGATTAATTTGGGTCAGGAATGCAGTAGGAGGAAAAGATTTCAAGGGGAAGAAATGAAGTCCAGTTGGGACTGATCGACTTTAAGTTACCTGGGGAACCCCCCAGGGGAAGAAGTCTGAAGGCTGTCACGAAGGTGAAACGAGAGACTCATAACGTGGTCTACGGAGCCAGGTCACGGAGGTGCAAACTCCAGCTCTGCCCCTCAGCAGGGAAGACAAGATACCTACCCTCCCTTAGCCTCAGCTTCTTCTGTGTTTAAAATGAGGGTATTAGCCCTGGCTGGTGTAGCTCAGTGGATTGAGCACCGGCCGGTGAACCCCAAGTGTTACTGGTTCAATTCCCAGCCAGGGCACGTAACCAGCTGGCAAGCCAGGTCTCCAGCCAGGTCTGTAGCTAGAGGCAGGTGAAAGGCAACCATACAGTGATGTTTCTCTCCCTCTCTGCCTTTCTCCCTTCCTCTCTAAAAATAATGAATAAAATCTTTTAAAAAAATAAAAATAAATAAAATGAGGGCATTGGCAGCATCTACCTTAGAGATCGAATTATATGAGAGAGACACATGTAAGAAATGAGCAGGGCACCTGGCATGCCATCAGTGCTCAATAAATGTTGCCCACTGCCACCATTTTGCCATTATTGTGATTGGTCTTGCAGCCATCAGTACATCTGTGGTAATTGAGGCCACTGTGAGACCCCCAGGGAGAGTCTAGCTAGAGCACCAGAAGAGGGTGAAGGAAGCCTGGAGCTTCCACCCCTGTTCTCTTGGAAGCCAGAGCAAAAGGCATGTGCCAGTATTCAGGGCTTACTTACATGATGGATGTGGCTTGACTTGAAAGTTTCTTAAAATGAATTGTAATTTCAGAAGGTCAAGGAGCCAGCCAGTGACTGTGTTTAGCAGCTCTGAGGCAGCCCCCACCCTCCCACACACTCTTCTGAACACACAAGTAAGGTAATGACAGGCTCAGCACAGCTACGATGCTTTAATGGGGAAAAAAGGGATGCACACGGCAGGATCTTAAACGCATTAATTTTCAACATTGTGAAATTAATTGGCTCCCAAATATAGTCTGTTCCTGCAGCAGCTGGAGTTCTGAGGAGCTTCCAGTTTTTCTGTTACCTTGTGCCAACGTTGCTGGGTTCAATGGTGAATAAAGACCTTTTTGTTTTGTGAGAGTTGGATTATGTTTTAGAAGTTAGTGTAATTAAAATTATACTTCCAGTTTCTATGAAATAGAAAAAAAAAAAAAAAAAAAAAAGATCAGCAAATGTGTTATGGAGCCTTCTCTGTAACTTGCAGTGACAGGGGCTATCCAAAGAGACTCCAGGTGGTAGCCAAGGTCCTGTCAGGGCTCAGAGGAGAAAGGGACTCCCTGGGCCTGTGGGCCAGCAAGCACTCTCTGGAGAAGGTGACATCGGAGGTGGGCTCGGAGGGAAGCCAGGGAGAAAAGGGGGCAGATGCCAATCTAATGGGAGGCGATTTAGGAGAATGCAAGAATGGTCCAAGGACAAGTGAGGAGACCTGAGCCATGCACTGATCCTGGGGACAGTTAGGAGAAGCATTTTTCCCCTCCTGTGGTGGGTGATGGGATATGGGTAGGTGAAGGGGAGGGGTAATCAGGAAAAGGAGAGGGGGTCTTAGATCACATACAATTAGCACTCCGAGGGAGGTGGAGATGGAAAAATCAAAAGGGTGGGCAAGGGGCAAGGCTGTAGGTTCCCATGAGCGTATAATTTAATGTAATTTAGAACTAGGATTTATGACCAGCAATCAAACACATTCTAATAACCTAGCATGGCCATTCGAGACCTATGATAGTAGACTGTTCTTTGAGAGACTGGATAAACTGTGAACTACACCTTTGTTGGAAAACGTGGGAGTGAGCTGGTCGTCAGCTTCCAGTTATGGAGCAAGACCAGCCTCTCTTGATTCTGTCACTCTGTCCATCCTTACTGATACCACCTTGGTCCAGGCCCCTAGCAGCTTGAATGGCTCTAAGGCCCACAGAACTTCTATTTTCCTCACCTGCTTTTTTCTTCATCCATTTTATTTTTCCTCACATCAGCCAGACCAATCTTTTCAAAACTCAAATCTAACTGGTTAAGTTCCTGCTTAAAATGCTTCAATAACTTTTTTTTTTTTTTCCCCCTGCTTGCTCATGGGCTAAAGATAAAACCGTGTCAATTGCCTAACAAGGCTTTGCACAATCTAGTCTAGACCAGCCGTGCTCAAAGTGAGGTCCTCGGACCCCCAGGGTTCCCCAGCACCTTTTCAGGCTACCTGGAGAGTCAAAACTATTGTCATCATAATCACACTAAGACATTGTTCGCCTCTTCACTGTGTTGACTTTGGCCCTGGTGGTGTAGCTGTGAGTAGTACAGCCACTGGCTCCAAACAGGACTCGCCGTCACTGTGTCCTTCGCTGCCAATTTAAATCAAACAAAAAACCGGATTCACTTAAGAGAGTGCTTCAAGAAACAGTGCAAATGATTGAATTAATTAAACCTCAGCCCTCGAGTACACTTCCTTTTAATATTCTGCACGACAAAACGGCAAGCATGAGCTGGAGCCCTCTTGCCGCCTACTGAGGCGTGAAGCTTGTCCCGTGGAGTGGAGCGCTGGTGTGATTGGTTACAGCGGCACCAGCGCCCTTTAGTTACTCAGACGGAGACACTTGGTGGACATTTTCTCAAAAGTGGAAAAGCTGATCTGCTTTTCAAGGAAAACAACCAATGATAAAATAGGAACTTTTTAAAAAAGATTTTATTTATTATTTTTGGAGAGAAGGGCAGGGAGGGAGGAAGAAAGGGAGGGAAACATCAATGTATGGTTGGTTGCCTTTCACCTGCCTCCAGCTACGGACCTGGCTGGAGACCTGGCTTGCAACCTAGTTATGTGCCTTGACTGGGAATCGAACCAGCGACCTTTGGGTTCGCAGGCCGGTGCCTTATCCACTGAGCCACCAGTCGGGGCATTAAAGTGGGAACTTTTAAGCAAAAATCTGAATTTGAAGAAAACATATATCCTTTATCCATCATTGTGAGCTTAACAGCTTTGCAATAAAGTTTTTTTTTTTTTAATCGGCTCAGTGGTAATATTAATGAATGTAATGTTCAGGTACTGTATAATGAATTGCATGACATTTGGAAGGTCTGTGTAAACCAGTATTTTCCAAATATTCAGTACATGATGTAATATTCTGCATGGGCTAAAGATCCATTCAAAGTGAAAGATAGACCAATAGATTTTCCTAACAGAGTGCAGAAAGTTTATTAATGTGGTTTCAGCATCCACATTGGGACTGACCTTTAAAAAAGCACCATTTGACAAGATTTGTTACACATCAGATTTTCTTCATACACTTTAACTCCAAACATGTCACAGCAGACTAAATGCAGAAACAGAGATGAGAATCTAACTATCTTCTGTTAAGCCAGACATTAGAGTAATTTGCAAAAAATATAAAACAGTATTATTCTTTTCACTATTTTATTTGTTGTTTTGGAAAAAAATACCCTCACAAAAATGTCATTCACATTAACATATAATGAATTAATTATTGTTATTTTAAATGAATGTTCTTCTAAAAGTTGACCATTTTAATTTCTATTGTGGTAAATCAGTGGATTCTAAGAGCATAAGGGACTCCTGAGATCAAAAAATTTGGGAACCACTGATCCGGACCCTCAGTCTGTCTTCTGTCACCTAGTAGCCCCTGGACTCCACCCAAAACTGCCTTCTTTCCATTACTCCATCAGTTTGTGGAGGAAAAAGGGGCTCTGTGCTAAACCTGACAAGTCCAGGGGAGGCCTGCATGACCTATAAACTCAGAGACTGAAGTAGCCGATAAGGATGGTCTGAATGCAAAAATTCCCAACTAGTCATGGCAGAGTCACCATCCTCTTTACCTTAAGTGAGCCTGTCTATTGTGTTTTTGCATCTAAGATAACGTGCCTTCGGAATGTCAAAATAATCTTTTCCCAGACCCCTCAGGGCACCATCTCCCACCAGAGCAGGTGACCACAGAGCCCCTCATTGTTATCTTGCTCCCGGAGTACCATCTCTGTGTGCTGTAAACGGTCTGTTAACTATCCTGTACTCACCAATGTCAAACAGGCACGTGTCTCCCCATTTTGCTTTATTAATCTAATCCCATATGGTTGCCCTTCACCTGCCTCCAGCCACGGATCTGACTGGAGACCTGGCTTGCAACCTGGTTACGTGCCCTGGCTGGGGAATCGAACCAGCGACCTTTGGGTTCGCAGGCCAGCACCCTATCCACTGAGCCACCAGCCAGAGCTCTTTTATTCTAATGTATAAAATGAGCTACAAAACTGCCATTCTCCGGAGCATTTTCTCAGTCCGTTGAGGCTTTGCTTCCTGGCAATTGTCATCAGTTTGGCTCAGATAAATGCATAAAAATTTTCTACAGGTTTGGCCATTTCCTAACATGGACCAGTCCCTCCAGCCTGTCTCCCTACTGCTTCAGGGCCTCAGCACAAGCAGTTTCTTCTGCCTAAAATACACATGTTCCCCAGTCTCCACCATTCTTTTATTACCCTCCTCTCACTCTTACCTCCTCTTTCCTGCATCCCTCATGTCCAGTCTCATTCCCTCCCTTCCATGGGCTCCATCTTAAAATATACCTGCTCTTTCGCTCTACCGTCTGTCTTCAACTCCTGTGCTGTCCCTCCTTTATCATTTCCCCTCTTGCCTCTCTTACGAGTACCACCTCCTGCGTTATCTGTTATATTATATTAATCACCACCTGTCTGATCCAAGAGATGAGAAACTAACCGACATTTTCAGTGCTAAGGGAGCTGGCGGATGAATCTTTTCCTTGAGATTTCATACATTTTTTAGAGGGTCCTCATACACCAATTTACAGGCTGCGGTGTAATTTACTCCATGGGGTTTATTTTCCAGGAAGGAAAGCATCTGCATTCTGTCATTGATGAAGCCGATTTTCCTGTCTCTTGTAGTCAGAATTCCCTGCAGTGGATGCTTATTTATTTATTTATTTTGTATCTTCCCAGTTGCCCGTTTTAATGGATCATCATTTTTTTTCTGTGAGCCCCAACCCCTTGAAGTGTAAGTCAGACCTCCCTTATCCTCTGAATCAGTGGGAATTAGCCTTATTACTCAATTTTCCTTTGCAAAAGAAACAAAAGTCAGTCGTATCTCTGCATCAGCCTGCCATACTGCTACGAAAGGTTTGATGAAGCCTTTGCGAAAGGCTCTGTACTGGCCCGGGCGACCTCTGCATCCAGGGAGCAGGTCTGGGAGCAGCGCCTCTGGCTGCTAACGATCCTGGACAGGCCTCTTGTCCCATCGGTGAAATGAAGGGTGTTCAGTAACTCGCATCCTGCTCTGACAGTCTGCGGTCCAAACACATCCAGGGGACCCAGTTTGTGCCCAGGCTATGCTTCCTACTGAGCCGGGCTGCAGCTGCAGGGGGACCAAGCCTATATTTTCAGAGAAGAGGACAGTGCCCTTGGGAACCAAGCATTAAATCTGCGAAACGTTAGGTGCAGCGCAGACTTGATGTTCACTTTATAATATATACACATAGACACCTGTGTGTGTCTGCACCTATTTAGGTACCTATAGATGTACGTGTGTATATGTGTAGGACGTGCCCCTTGCCCCAAGGTCCTTGCTAGATCCTGAGGCTTGGTGGAGGCAGATGAGGACAGTGTGTGAAGGCTACCTCTCAAGAGCTCATCAGTTTGTAATGGGGACAATAGAATGTATAACCCACAGGACCCCAACGCTCACAGGACATGTGCTGTGAGAAATAGAGGACGAGAGACCCTCACAGTGGGCTGACATCGTTGAGAAAAGCTCTGAAGGAGGGTGGGGAGAGAGGAGCCCAGGTTGGCACCCAGACTCTTTCCCTCCGGGCAACAGTGGTTTGCCAGGACAGTGCCCTGTGGGAGGGACCTCTGCAGCGTCTTGAGTCGTATTTCCAACATTCACCACATTGTTTGTAGTTCAGGGGCATTGCAGTTCCCTCTGGAACGGGGGATTGAGTTTATAGTCTAGAAAGACAAGGGTGAGGCAGTGGGGGAGGATCAACTTGAGAACATAGGACTCCCCCTCACCCAACAATGTAGTAATAAAGCAGCTGATTTTAACCTTTCAGCCACTCAGCTTCCTCCCCGCTCAGTCTGGGAGAGGCTTGCGTGCCTGCAAGGTGCTCTCAGGGAGTCAGGTGGCCCGTGGCCATTAGCACAAGCTCTGTGCCCCCACCCCACCCCTGTGCGTTAGATTATTACCCAGCACTCTCAGCGCTTGACCCATGCGACAGCTGCCACTCAGGCCATTTCCTAGTGAAGGGCCGAGCCAGGTGGACTGGGTAGATAGCTAGCCTCGCCAAACAGGGAGAGCTAATAACTCATCACTAGGTCTGTGAACCTTGCCATGTTACCCATAAACGGGAGAATCAAGTGAAAAGAGTAATTAGATGGGTTCCAGCCCACTGGTTGTGCCGCCCTGCCCGAGTGCTCCCCGTCTCCTTCCTGCGTAAAGCTGAGCACAAATTCAATCACTAGGAAGAAGGGCAGCGTGGGTTTAGAATACTTCCAACATCGACATTGCCGCTGGTGGCAAACGGAAAATGAGCACCTACTACGAGCCTGAGTCTGTGCTAGGGATTTACCTTGAAACATTTTCCGCCCTTTGAAGTGCGGATAGTGTCTCAGTTCTGGCCCAGAGACTCGGGGGGTCAAAGCCGTGACTGCCAGCAGCATCTGGCTTCGAGTGGCGGAGCTGGCGCTCAGGCCCAGATCAGCCAGCCATGGAGTCCCCTCTGGCTGCTTATCGACCCCCACACCACCCTACGAGGTGGGGAGGTAGCATTCATTCTGAATTCACCCATGAGGGACCTGAGGCGACCGAGGTGGCTTGCTGGCTGGAGTCCACTTGGGGAGGCCCAGGCAGAGCCCTAGTTCTGCCCGACATACATGTGCTTCTGGGCTTTGTCATCACTGGGATAAATGTCCTGGGGCCCTGACGGCCCAGCCCTCAGCATCTTAGTGCCCTTTGGTGCTGTCACATTTCTTACGATCGCAGGAACCTGGGAATTAGGAGCACTGGCTCTTTTAGGTCCCCGGCCCAGGATCCTGCCGACGGCAGCCAGCTGGCCAGGTCTGGACGAGTCATTTCCTGTTTTATAGCAGGTGACCTCCTGGGCCAGCCTTCTCCTGTGCTGATTGATGTGGAATTGAGTTTAATTCATCAGCAGCCATTACCTGAGTCATTGAGTGACCTATCTTAAGATGTGGAGCATGGTTTAAGTAATTGTGTAAATAAGAAAATGAACCAGTTCCTGTCTGTATTTTCCCCAGGTTACCACTTCCGGTTACGCTCCCTAGTAAGCCCTCAAACTATTTGAGTAAAAGAGCTCCTGGGGCCAAGTGCCATGAAGAACTGAGCACCTTTCTCTCTCTGCCAGAGCCCGGTTACCGCGATTGCATGTTTGAGCTCATAAGGTACAAATCACAGCAACATCACACACCGGGGAGTTTCAGCCTGGTCCCACGCTGCTGCTCAGTTCTCTACTGCCTCGAACTCACTGTGTGGTCAGGGTGGTTTCCCTGGGCCCCGGTTTTCTTGGATGATGGAGTTAGATTGGGCCATCTTCAAGGACCTTGTCTAGTGCTCAGATTCTGTGATTTTTCTATTTATTGGCCTCCTGTTGCCTCTCATTTTGGGAATGCAATATTCCCTGTAAGTGAGCTCTTTCAAATGGCAGCCACTCCACTGATTACCATGATTTAAGAGTTTCCTCGCTTAA